>CATIWQ010156205.1:0-10787 GCA_949673415.1 Euphorbia schlechtendalii
AGAGATTCTTAGGTAGTTTGAATTATATTTCACCATACTTAAAGGATCTTGCTAAAGATACAGCTATCTTATATGATAGACTTAAAAAAGAACCTAAACCTTGGACTGATAGTCATACTAATGCAGTTAGGTTAAATAAGAAAAAAGTTAATAACTTACCTTGTTTAATGTTAGCCAATCCCACATGGGAGAAAATTGTAGAAACTGATGCTTCTGACATTGGCTATGGTGGTATTTTAAAACAAATTTCACCAATTGATAAACAAGAATATCTTGTTAGATTTTATTCTGGTAAATAGAATAATCGCTAGAAAAATTATGCTACAATAGCTAAGGAAATTTTAGCAATATTAAAATGTGTGCTTAAATTTCAAGATGATTTATATAATCAAAAGTTTTTAATAAAATCTGATTGTCAAGCAGCTAAATATATGTTTGATAAAGATTTTAAACACGATGTTAGTAAACAAATGTTTACTAGGTGGCAAGCTCAATTAGCTCCATTTGATTTTATTATTGAATATAAGAAAGGAGTATAAACTAGTGTGCCTGATTTTTTGACTAGAGAATATTTATTAGAAGCTAATAGCTTTGAAATTTCCATTTTGCAGGATGAGCACAAAGGGAAATAGGGGTAAATCCTCTTATAGAGGACAATCCTCACGTGGAGGCAGAGGCCAATATTCCTCTCGTAGAGGATTTGTTGATGACAGGGTTTTGGCCCAACATGGTAGTTCTAGGCTTATAGCCCAGAATATTGCAGCAAATGAGTAGTATACAAAGCAAGAATCTCTTTATAAGGAATTTCTTGCTTTTAAAGCAGCAAAAGAAGGCCAGAGTAATACTCAGGCTGAGGCAAGTAGCTCTTCAGAAAAGGCTACTGAAAATCTTTCATATGCAAAAATTGTGGAGGATGATGAGTCTGATGATTTTCCATATCATCAACACACTGAGAAAGAAGTCATACTTCTTTTAGAGGACAATGACATCAGGAGAAAGGATGATGTCTGGAGTCTAATGCAGAAGTACTTTGATACATGTACTTCTTTTTCTGCTGGTTCTTATAAGAACAGAACACATTTCGAGAATATCTTGAAAGCTACAGACTCATGGGAAATAACCCATTTTTCGGTTGGCAGTAAGACAGCTAAAATTTATAGTTTTAGCAAGGCAATCATAAAATCTATTATAACTGCTGATCAATGGGGTCTAAGTACCTTTCGAGAAAGAGAATATTCTCATCCTGATAATAAAACTGTAATTAGATTTAATTACTGGGATTATGTTGAAGCATTCAATAAAGTTTTGTTATATTAAAACCCATCCAAGAAACATACTTGGTTTTTGAAATTTTGTCAAAACATTTACACCAAAGATTTTCCAAATTGGCTTTATCAATGGTGGCAATATTTTAACCCTGGTTTAAATATTTTACCAGGTATTTTTAAAGATTTATATATTGAGTGGGTTGAAATATCACCTAACTTAATTGAAGCCCAACATAATAACAAATGGGTTGAGGGTATGCCGATTTCTAACTTTTTCATAGAATTTGGTATTCCATGGATATTGAAATGGGAACTAGAGTTTGGTCATACCAAACAGAATATTCCTTGTCTTTATAGGACTTTTTCTTCTAAATTTTGGAAGAAAATGATGAGGAATAATGAGCAGGGAGTTATAGAGGCTCAGGAAACAATTAACCATATAAAAACCAAAATTGTTCAGTACAAATCTCGTATTGAAACTGCAGAAGCTACTCAACATATTGAGGCTCCAAGTCCCTTTGAATTTATTTCAAGGAAGGTTAAAATGCAAAAGGGACATCTATCCCATGAGCAAATCATAGCAACTTATATGGAGGCTAAGAAAAAGGATATGTTGAAGAATTTAGGGATTGAAATTCAATCAAATGCCTCTCGTACCACTTTAATAGTTGGTGATGAGATGATTGCTGAGGCAGAAAATGCTCATGTAGAAGCCCTAATAGGAGCTACTGAAGATGATATGCTTCAAGATTCACAAGCAGAAGAAACAGAGTTGTCAATAGAACAACTGCTCAAAAATGCTGAGCAAGAAATTTATCAGAAGTTAAAGGGCAAGGGCAAGGAGGACTAAAGGATGTGAAGAGCACGCGCGAGGATGCAGTACGCGCACAGAAGACATGTCACTGTTTTCTTTAATAAAGAAAAAAGTAACATTTTTAGATTGTCGGGAGAATTATTTGAAAGCATTGATAATGCTTTCCTTTTTTTTGCCAGCCTGGTTTTTCTTTTTCTTTCTTTCTTATCTTTTCTTTTCCTTTTCCTTTGTCTGTTTTCTTTCTTTTCTTTTTTTCTTCGTTATCTGTTATTAAAACAGATTGTAATTTATTTTGAATTTCGGCCTCTATAAATAAGGAGGTTTTCAGTTTGTAAAGGGAGTTAGAAAATTTTCAGTCTGAGCGTGCTTTGTAATTAATGACGGGTGTTCTTGCTTTCTGTAATCATTAAGGGGGAGCCAATTGACTCTCTCCACCGTGTGCTTAGGTACATTTCCATCTTAAGCTTGTAATTTTTATTTTGTAATATATTGTTCTAATTAATAATATTTTGTTTATACCCTCATTGATGGAGGGCTAATTGCCTGTGTTAAATAATGCCATGAATACTATAAGATTATATCATGGAATGTTATTATGCTGATCAGACTTGATATACATGATGAATAATATTTAATTGTTTAGAATAATTTATGTTTATTTATATCAATATATGTTAATTTTTAGAATAAATTTTAAATTCTTAATATCATATAGAATTTAAATTTTATAGTCTTCTGGAATATTTACCATGCTAGATTTTTAATATAAAATTGGATTAGGTTAAGTTTTGAGACAGTCAGAAATGTTATGAATAGGCTCAAGTCGCATTTAGCCGTTTTAGCCGTGGTTAGGCTTTCAGGCATTTTTGTGTTGACTCGGCTGAAAATAATATGCCTTGACAGTCTTTTAATTTTGTAAAATTATTCCTATGTCCTGAGTTTTGTATTGATTTGTTTGGCATGGTTTATGTTTTAGTAGACTTTATTAGTTGAATTTTATATTATATTAAGGATTAATAATTTATTCTGTATATTTTAGATGTTACGTATTTACTGTTTATTTATACGTATTTTACTGTTTATACATACGTATTTACTGATTATATTATTGTTTATACATATGTATTTACTGTTGTTTTATACGTATTTACTGTATTTACTGTTCATATATACGTTTTTACTGTTCATATACGTTTGTATATCATTATGTATGGTCCAGTCCATTTTCTTTAAAAAAAACCAAATGATTTAATTAAAATATTTTGGACCCTTAAATATTTATTTAGGTCCTTAAAAATATTTTAAGCCTTTAAATTTTTACTTTGGGGCTTTTAAATATTTTTTTATGGTCCTCAATATTTATTTAGGGCCCAAAACATTTTTTTTATGAGGAGATCTCCCATTTGAAGATCATTTGGACAGTCGAACCTTGTGTGATTCAAGATAAAATCCTGAAAAACCATCATCATCGAACGAACGAGCTGGAACAAAATCTCGTGCTCACAACCACCCCTCATGTGATCGCTGCTAGTTAAATAGCAGTATGATCACATGAAATGAAGCGAAGGGATTGAGAATATACTTGACTAGTGTGGTTGGTGACTTCTTTGTCCTCGATCGGTGATGACATGGGCCTTCCTTTCTAGCACTGTGTCCTCATGGGATCGTTCGTTTCTTGCTTCGAAATCCCTTGGTGGTTGATACCCCTTGCAAGCAGGTCAACCTTTTCTTTTTGCGACATCCCTTTAGTAGTCGGCAACTGTTTCTTTCTTCGGTCACAATCATAGTGTGCCCCTTGTGAGTTGATCTTCAGCTGGCTTTGACCGTTGGAACTGCCGAAGATGAGTGCCTGAATCCATTTTAAAGGTGATCCTTGGTGGAGGGATATCCAACCGTTTCTTTCTTCGGTTGGTGGATGAGACTGTTTCTTTCTTTAGTCACCGAGATAATTGTTTCCTTCTTCCGTTGTATTTTGAATTTCATTAGTAGGATGTTGACTTACTTCCTTTGACAAATAAGAGAAAAGTATAATGTTAATACATTTTATGATGCATGTTTTAATTATTTGATTGAGTTTATGCACAGCAAAAATTTTTATCCCTTCATTCAAAAATTAAAACATGATGAAGAAATGACTTTAATGAAAATTTAGGGATGTCCCGAAAACCGCTCCATTATTTTAGGAGGATTTTGTGATGTTACAATGTTGCTTTAACTAGGTCATCATCTTCTTGATGTTTGCAAGTTCCTCAAGAGGAGGTGGAGTTTTTGGTTTAACAGGACGGTGTTGCCCCAATTTGGTATCATCTTTACTTGTAAATGACGTGATGCGTATGTAATGTATGCATGATTTTATGCATGGACAATATTTATCACATGATGTATGTTCATCTGTTGCAGGTGTTGTGGGCTTTATTCATTGAAGAGCCTTCTCTTTGCTGGTGCATGGGTGCCTCTAAGATTTGTCTTCTTAGGGATTCTATGGATGACTCCTTTAGAGTGACGACTATGGGTTCGATGAATCATATTCGAGTTTAGAGCTTGGATTTGGTTTGAGGAGGATCTGGATGAGTCGTTGATACCTAAACATGTAGGCGATGATTGCTTGGAAGCTTTATGCCTGAAGTGTTGGAGGTATATGATGTCATGTACCATTCCGAGGATGGGATGATGAATTTGGTATTTCTTTGGTTCTAATTTCTGCATAGACCATCCTTGTGGGTTTTTAATCTATCAAACTTTGTCTTAATTTTTGCCTGGATCGCCTTTTCAGGTTTTCAATCCAGAAGACTCATTTTTTTCTTTTCTGTTTCTTTTATTATTTTTTCTTTATTTTTTCATTTTTTTATGTTTACTTGTGATATTCTACCGTTAGCATGCAAGCAATCAAGATAAACATATGCATAAAGATTCAGCAAAAATGGCAATCCATTGATGAACTCAACATGGGTATAAATGTTTCAAATGATTTGACTCCTGCCATCGATTAGCCCTTTTAGGTTTTCTAACTAATGTGGTTCTCTTGATGTCCTATGTTTTTCCTGAGCCGCCCTTTTCGGGTTTTCAACTCAACAGACTATTCCTTTTCGATTTTGAAAAAAGTTCCTAATTTTTGCTCAACTAGCGAAGTGCTAATTACAACTTAATTTTTTATTGGTACTGCTTTTTACCGATTTATTTCTTTCACCTATGCGTGATAGTGATTTTTCCAGTCTTGGTTGATTTGATTGATAGATTGGTTGTTGTCCATATCCATGACTTCAATTGTTATCTCATTCAGCATTTCTGATCTATTGATTAGTGCTCATGCTGCTTTTCTAGCTTGAGGTGTATGTGATGATGAGTATTGATCATCAATGTTTCCTTATGAATTTAATTGTTCTCCAACAATAAGGGATATGTCGGGGTTTAGAGGCTTCAGATCCATTAGGTGCATCAAGTGTAGCTTGATTCCATCGAGGGTGAATAGCTTATGTGTAATAGTGTAATGATCGGCCCCGTAAGTATTGGTGAGCCGTGTGATGGAGTTGTTGACATGCTCAACGATCTATCCCCTTCTTTTTGTCATTGGCATTATGTAAACCCATTACGTTGATTGTTTTACCATTTTGGGGGCACTTAACTTAAATTTGCTTGGTTAACTTTTTAGCCCATTCTGATTTCAATCATTTTGAATTTTGCTTGATAGTCAGTGGGCATCTTGTGTTTAGAGATCTTTTTCTCGATCATACATCTTTATAGGATGAGGTAAATGTTATCACACGTTGTGTTTATCTCTCACTTTCCATCAAGAGTCAAATCATTTGAACTTATTACAATTGTAGGATATCCATTTATACCTAAATTAATTTCATGGCATGATGTGTCATACATGCTAAAAACATTATGCATATGTTTATTAGAATGCGTGATGTCAATCAATGAAATATCAAGCGAGTAAACAAAGTTCAATTCATTCAAAAAAGTTCAAAAGCCTCATAGGCAAAGTTGCTAAAATGAACTAATTTATTACATTATCATCCTTTGGTTATCTTTCAGTAATAGTGCCCCACAGATTTGTCCATGGATTCAAAGTGCTCCATCCTCTCCACCTTGTAAAACACTTCTTGATAGCTAGAAAAGTTATCAGACCCAAACTTGAATCTGTAAGGTGGGAGTGTGCCATCCAAAAGTTTGGTTCTTATCTCTGGTAGGGTTAAGTGTGTCTGAAGCCTGACTTGTGTGGCCATCCAACGCTCATAGTACGATTTGAAGCTTTCACCCAACTTCTATCTTATAACCTCCAGATTTTACATTGTGGTTTCCATTTGAGTGTTGAAACCATAATGCCCCATCATAGCCTGAGAAAGATCGTTCCAATCATAGTGGAAGATGACTGTACCACTCGTTGACTGGGTGGCCCAAAGTAATAATGAAAAGCTTAGCCATCATTCGCTTGCTTACCCTCAATGCCCTCATCACCATCTGGTTATGTGTTAAATGAGCACGCGGGTCTCCAAAACCCAAGTACTTCTCAAACTGTGGCATTGCAAAGTTTGGTGGTAAGCTATCTTCATCCCCAATTTTCGACTACGCAGGTGTGTGTTCATGAAATGGTCATCGTGAGTGGCTAAGAACTGTTGCCACAATTCCACCATGCTTGGTTGTTGGAGAATATCATTCTCATTACCTAGATAAAAACCATACTACCCTTAGGGAAATGTAGTTCCTCTGGGAGTTATCACAAAGTTGGGTAGCAAAGGGATAGCCTAGAATTGTGAGGTAAATGGCGTGCTCTAATTAGGAATAAATTGTTGGGCCACTCTTTGATAAAAAGGCCCTGGTGTGAACATTGGCTGACTAAGCTGCCCTAGGAAGAATTGATTTTCGAATTGCGGCTAAAAAGGATTGGCAAAATTATATCTTAACTGACCAATATGAGCCTGATTCTGACTCAGCTGGCGTTGTCCTGCTCCGAACTGGTAAAAGGCAGTAGGAATTGAATGCACCGTATGAGGAGTAGAAGGTCCCCCTGTTCTAGGCTGACTAGTAGGACCGTCGAAGTTAAGGGTGGCCTCTAGGTTGGATACCACATCATGAACCCTACGGACGTGCTGACGAATAAGCGATGCCAATTGGTCGCTATTTGCAAAGGTATTTAGGATGGCTGCAATCTCGGTGCTCATCGACGATTTTGAGAATCTTGTCCCTTAAGAAAGGGGTGATCCTCCCCCGCAACTTTGCCTCGCTGATCGGCCATGCTATTGAAATATGCACGCTGAACTGAATTTGAACCTGAGTCTTCACTTGAGTTAGTGTGCGGAATCCCCTCCAAACTAGCCATGATCGGAGAAAAGCGAACCAAGCGATGAGCAGGCCTTTTCCAAGCTAAGATACACAAGCAGAAGATTAAAATGTGCATGTAAGATTCGTGATGTGATTCATGATGTTAAAAATGCATGAGATGTTAATGTTATGGCTGCATTCACAAGGGGTTAACATGCCATGATGCGAAATAAATAATATGTTTATCAATCCATGTAAAATAAACAGGTTATTTGTTAGATAAAAATGTAAAAAAGTGAAAATGAAAATCCAACCCTTGGGTTGGATTTGTGATCTGTATGATGTCTGTGTGACATCGTAACGTGAATGGTGTAAATGAGGTGACCGAGTTAACCATTTGGTAATAGATCAATAGTTTGAGATTTTATACTGTGACTAGATCTCATGAAAAAGGTTCAATTAATTTCGGGTAAGCAGTGCGATATACCCTGATGAAATTAAAATAAAATGAAAATAACTACCGTATATGAATGATTTGGTTATTTTTCCCAATTAAGGCGGAGTTTCGGATGCAGGTGTGGGCATCGTTATAAAAAGGGTATGCGATGATGCATGAGTTATTGCCCTTTGTGGGTGGATTGTTCGGGTGAGTGGAACACCTCGAATATTGGTATTGTAGGGTTTTTGAAGTAAGTTCGCCCCTTGTTGGCTTAGGTTTAGATTAACCGAAATATCACATGATGTGGGGAATATAGTTTGGGTTCGTATTTGCCTCGTTTAGGCTTTTAGTGTGTATAATCGCCCCAGGTGGGCTATGAATCGGATGCCAAGTGGGCATTGATCAAGGATTTGGGTATGTTTGCCTTATACGAGTTTAATAGTCGGACATCATGTGGATGTCACACTGAGAAAGGGTAAATGATGTTGCATGATTCTAATTGGTTTCATGCTATCCTAGGGTGACACTATCTCAAGTGTCAACTAATCCTAAGTATGGGCGACACCAAATTGGTATCATGATGATGAGAAGATGATATGTTCATTTTATATTTTTAATATAATGAGCGTGTGCATTCAAGTATTTGCATTAAGATTCGTTGTTAGCATGACACATTTGTACAATGCATGATGATTCGAAAATGGCAAACACATAGCACAAAGCATACAATATCCAACTTCCAACCATACAACTCCCGCATGTAGGGGTTTTGGCTAGTCTCTATCCTAAGTTTGGTTCATCTTCATACCATAAGGATACTAAGGAGCGCACCTGCAAGAAAATATAATGCATGATCGTTTATTTGGTAGCACCCTAGGGAGTATGCCTACGGCTTATTTACATGAGGTTTGTAAACAGGTTGCTAATGTAGAAGGTTCTTGTTGCACTAAAATACACTCCAAGCCTCTCCCTAAATAGGTTCTAATGAGGGAGGTACATGCAATATGGCAATAAGTGCTCCAACCGCTCAAGTACTATCTTTTCTCAGGGAGGTAGATTAGTAAAAGAGAAAGCATTGCGGTAATAGGGTAGTTTAAACTTACAGGCTAATCCCCTCTATTGCAATGCAATATTATGAATATGTCATTATTAAGAAAATACGGAATAATATGATCAACAATTTTAGGCACTTATCCAAACTCTAAAACATTTTCAAAAAACAAGTTTAAGAAAAATATCCCCAGCAAAGTCGCCTCGTGAGTGGACGACACAGATGCGATGGGCCGAGAGAGCGCTGAGATGAGAGGCGCGGTTCACCAGGGTGTTTTTGTGAAAATAAAATATCGGGTCGGGGACCCGAAAGGTTTAAAAGAGAAATTGAAATCGATTTAGATCGGTCGAAACCCGAAATCGTTTTCTTATAGTGTAGAGTCGCCACCTAGATTAGCTCTTCCAGGAATTCAAGTCCTGTGAGGCTTAACGTCCGGGGGATGGTCCACTAAGACATAGAGATTCGGGTTCGGGATAAGTTGCTTACTTCTTATTGGATCACATTAAATTACATCTACAGAAAACCACGTTTCTTAATTGTGCGTATTCGTACTTAAGTCATTTTCGTGTTTATAATGTATGATACGTGCATGCGGAAAGTAGTAACTCCGCACATAAAGCAGTAAATAAATGCGGAAAAGTGAAGATTAAAGATTACAAAACCTTGGGGGATGCAACCGCCCGCCTAATATATTATTTACATTTTCTTTAAAAATAATAATTGTAATATCCGAAGGAAAATAAAATCCTAAGCATACATCTAACCTAATCTACATACATCCACAAAGGTTAGCACAGGGTTTGACATACCATGAATATTTACACATATGTTCGATTTGATTTTGAGAAGGCTCATGTGGCCTAATAAAAACATCGACGATTGCAAATTCTTATCTTGGAATAAAATGATTCATTTTATTTACAGATATGTTGCTCATTTTTATTTAATGAAAATGATCGGATGGCAAAGGTGAGGTCTGTTATCCAGGAATAATTTTAATTCCCTTCTTTGGGGTATTCTAACATGCATTTAATTACAAAAGTCCCGCAGTTAGATAAATTAAAAGAATAGGTAAAAACATAAAACAAGACTACATAATAAAACAAATAAAATAAAAATTACATAAATAAATAAAAGGAATTAATTAAATAAAATTTAAAGAATAAAAAGAATAAAATAAATCCTAGGTCGGTGATGAAAATCAAGTTCATCTCAGACTTTAGAAGAAAACAAATATCATAATATAATACATAGAAAAAAGCAGCTCTAGGAACTCAGAGGCTAACCTTTTTGTTGCGAATCCACGTTGACAAATCCGCTTGATTTTCGGGAGTGCTCATCATCCTTTTTTGTTTAATTTTGTGTGAAAAATAAATGTTTAATATTCTAAAAATAATCAGACTCAGATTCTAAATGTATTTTAAGTCCGAGAATATATAAGGATTTTTCAGAAGAAAGATGAAAAAAATTGATTTGAAAAATAAATAAATCAAGAATCCAACTTGTTTTCGATCCGGAAATAATCAAAAGGCGTTGTCAAAACACCAGAATTATATTCGTGAAGAAAATTAATTTTCAGTAAAAAAATCCCTCCGTTTTTCTCAAGATAATAAAATATTTTTTTGCAAAAATTTTTCCCATATTATTTCATCAAGAAAAGAATTTTTTTAGTTAAATTTTTCAGGTCCCTAAACTACTGAAAATCCCCCCTATTTATAGGGGGAATCTAGCATCGCCTATATTTACAAGCGAGGCCATCATTATGGCGAGGACATCATTAACCTCGCTTGTTAATACAAGCGAAGGCCTCGCCAGCACTTGCTGCCGAGGACATCATTGGCTTCCTCTCTTGCGTGTATTTACAGGTGAGTCCATTGTTATCCTCGCCAGCAATGGCGAGGACAACATTGTCTTCCTTTTTTATTTTTTTAATTAAATTTTATATATATA
>CATIWQ010156259.1:0-41715 GCA_949673415.1 Euphorbia schlechtendalii
GAATTGCAGGAATTGATGACTCCCATTAAAGAGTGGATACGGTTTGATCAACTTTAGCTTTCACTTGCATACCTTATAACTTTGCTTTGCTTTCTACTTATACTTTCTATTTCGAAGTTTATGATATGTCTATGTGTCATAATGCGTATTTCGTGCTCAGTCTTTTATGTTAATCAAGTTATATGTGTTGGCGTTAATTTTAAGAGTAGTTTCGAGGTTAACAATATCATGTATAATCACTGGATCTGTGATATAATGCTGTTTAGTGAGCCAACATTTTTGGAATGGTAACTTGCTAAATGTGGCTATGTGAGAGTAACCTATACTAAACATAGTATTGATGTTATCCAGGTTTATATAATAGTCTTATCTCGTTTGCGCTAGGTTTAGAAAAGTTATTTAATGTGTTGCTCTGCGGCGAATTATTGAACATCTAAGTGTGATGATCCGGTTTATTAGATTAGTCTAGTGTGTCATAACATCTTCGTTGATCTTGCATGTTTTCTCTGCTATACTTGTTCATAGTGAAAATCTATTTATTTAGAGTCTCTAATCTATCACATCTATACTTAACTTATCATTCTAATCTTCATATCCATAAAAATCTCTAATCTATTTTTATTTTCTTTTATTTTGTTTTTCCCCGTTGATCTTTAGACCAAACTCCATTCCTGTGGGTTCGATATCTTTTAAAACTACATCGCAACTGTATACTTGCAGTTATCATCATTTTTCTATGTGATACGAGGTATTGACAACACCTACAGTTTATGTGAATAAGTTTTTGGCATTATTATTAGGATAATTATTTCAGAACAAGTGTAGCCAAGTCCTATGAATAAGTTATTAAACTTATCAGTAGAAAAGTGGCGAACAGCAGTATTGGACCCAAGCTGGTCCTCATCTTTAGACTTCTTGGCCTCACCCTGCTCCTCAGTGTCATCTGAGATACCATCTTGCGCTTTCTTTGGCCCAAGGACTCATTGGCCTCAACCTCTGCTTCCTTCTCCTCAGCTTTTTGCTCAGCTAGCAGCTTAGCCTATGCCTCCCTTTGTGTGCGGGTTTTGGCTTGCATCTTCCTTCTTTGATGCTGAGCAGGAGCATCACTAGACTTGGATAGACTCTTCCCCTTTTCCTTAGAGGAAGCATCCTTCCCAAGTTTGGAGGGGATGGTGGTCACATTCTCCAAGATGCTAGAGATGGGAGCCTTATCAGAGTCATCACTCTCCTCAAAGTCCATGAATTGGTCTTCCTCCTCCTTTTTTATGTCCGCAGGCAATAATATCGGTACACACTTCAGTTTTTGCTTCTGCTGAGCCTTAGTGTACCTAGAATGAACCTGATTGTGAGCCAACCTACTGAAATGTGAAATTTCAAGTCTCTTCTTCACTAGTAGGATTGTTTCACCAGACTCCCCCAAAAACTGAGCCACATCAACTTTCACTGCCCTCATAATCTCAGTTATGAGGTAACCATAGTGATAGACGGTAGTCAGCATTGTCAAGTGGTGAAGGATCACCACTGGCCAATTAAGCTTTTTACCCTCTACCATATGGTAGACCACATAATGCTCGAAATAAGTGTAATTAGTTAGTGAGCCTGTTTTGGGTAACATGAATTTCACCACCAGCTCATGGCACATCCTTGCTACTCATGACATCCCGCTGGTGGTAATCTCCCCTGAAACGTAGTTGGTTGGGAGTTCCCAATCCTTGGGAATGATGACGGTATCTTCATCACCAGATCTAAGATCCTAAATTAGGCATATTGAGAATGCTCCCTATCAGTCGAGAACAAATCAAGGTAGATTTACCTCCAAAGTCCATCAACTAAACATCATTAAAGCCCTTCATTGTGTAGAGATGAGTGTAGAAAGCTCTAATAAGGCCTGTGATTGTAGGACCTTCCATCCTCAAGAAGGAATTGAGGTGCTGCTGCTTGATAAATCAGTGTATCATCTTGTTGAGTAATAGGCCTTAATAGTTCTCTTCATAAACTAGGCCAAAATCCAAGCCATCTTTCCATTCTACTCTTGCAAGACTGGTTCTTGCTTCTAGGGTTAACTTCTCAGTCTTCCCTTCTACATTCACCACAATCTTTATGGGAGTCTTGTTTTTGAGTCTAAATGTGGTCTTGGTTCTTTCCATTTGGGAGCTTTTGAGAGAAGATTGAAAGATGAAAAGTTTAGGGTTCGAATGCTTTGAGATTTCAAATTCGCAGAAAGCAAGTGACCCACTCTCTTCAACTTTTCAGCTTATATAGACGATCTCAGCTCTCCTGGATACGTGTCACCATCTCAGCTCAAGATGAAAATTAATGCTGAGATTGACCTCTAATTAACTGCCTTAGTAAAAAGGTGAGTTTTGGTAAAAACGGTTCCTATTCACGCTTGCATCTTTTGAAAAACGCAGTGGTTTGAATTTTAACCATGAACTGTTCCTCACGTTGTTACTTTAAAAACTTGAGTATGTTATCCACGTGTCATCTCATGCTTGATATCCAACACTTAGCCAAATTTCTTAGATTTTCATCCTTTTTCTTCATCGTGGATTTGCCATACTAATCAATTGCCTCAGTAAATAGAATTGTTCTTTCAGCAATGGTTTGGTGAAGATATCAGCGCGTTGCTCCTCTGATGGAACATACTCCAGCTTGATATCTCCTCGTAGCACATGATTTCTAATAAAGTGATGCCTGATGTTGACATGCTTCTTTCTCCCATGCTAAACTGGATTCTTGGATAAATCAATTATGCTCTTGTTATCACACATAACTTTGAGATAATTAGACTTAATACCATAATCTTCCAGTTACTGCTTTATCCAAAGCAATTGTGCTACACAACTTCCTACTACCAATAGAAGTTTGCTTCTTGTTATACCAAGAGACAAGACACTCTCCAAGGAAATGATATCCTCTTGTTGTACTCTTCATGTCAAGTTTGTCTCTTCCATAATCAGCATCTGTGAATCCCCTAGGAGTGAAATCTGAGCTTTTGGGATACCAAAGACCTGCTTCAATTGAACTTTGCAAGTACTTGAGAATTCTCTTCATAGCTACTAAATGACATTCTCTAGGATCAGCTTGATCGAGCATAGTAGCACAGCATACTATATGTCTGGCCTACTCGCAGTAAGATAAAGAAGAGAACCGATGATTCCTCTGTAGAACTTGTTGTCCACAAGTTTACTAGCTTCATCTTTTCTAGATAGCATCTTTAGCCATAGGAGTGGTCATTGGCTTAGAATGTTCCATGTCAAATTTCTTCAGAACTTCTCTGGCATATTTGGACTGACTGATGAAAATTCCATCATTAGTCTGCTTGATTTGAAGTCCAAGAAAGAAATTGAGCTCTCCCATCATAGACATCTCAAACTCGCTCTTCATCTGCTTGTTGAACTCCTTGCATAGCTTCTCATCAGTTGCTCCAAATATAATATCATCAACGTATATTTGGACAAGTAACACATCTTCTTTGCTTCGCCTGACAAACAGAGTTGTATCTACTTTATTCCTTTCATATCCCTTGCTGATCAAGAAATTGGTCAACTTTTCATACCAAGCTCTTGGAGCTTACTTCAATCCGTAAAAAGCTTTCTTCAATTTGAAGATATGTTGAGGATTCTTAGCATCTTTAAAGCATGGAGGCTGGAGAACATAGACTTCTTCTTGAATGAATCCATTCAAGAAAGCACGTTTGACATTATTTTAAAATAATTTGAAGTTTATATGGGATGCAATAGCACAAAGGATTCGAATAGCTTCAAGACAGGCTACTAGAGCATAGGTCTCATCATAATCGATGCCTTCTTGCTGATTGTAGCCTTGAGCAACAAGCCTGGCCTTGTTCCTAACAATAATGCCATCTTCATCTAGCTTGTTTTGAAGACCCATTTTCTCTTTAGGCCTAGGAACTAGATCCCAAACATTATTACACTTGAACTGATCCAATTCCTCTTGCATTGCAATCATCCAATAATCATCTCCTTATGCATCATCAAACTTCTTGGGTTCGATCAAAGAAATGAAGGCTGGATGACTCATCATCTGACTGAGTTAACCACGTGTAATTACAGGATTATGAACATCATCAACTATGCTTTCTAGCGGATGGTTGCGATGAACTCTTATCTCTCTTAGAAGACTCAGATCAACTACTAGAGGATTGACAATGGGATACTGAGGTGGAGGTTGATCTTCGCCATCGTTGAAGTTGATAGAAAGATCTTTATCATTATCTTTATCTTACTCAATTGGGGGCTCCTATGCTGGGTTGGGTAGCACGGCTTATGGCATACTGAGTTGATTTGAAAGCTGGGGAACTCCTTCATCCTCATCAGATGGTTGTCTTTTTGCAATGTTAGTTTAATCGAAATCTACATGTATAGACTCCTCTAATAAGCTAGTACACTTGACATATATTCTATATACCCTACTGTTATTTGAGTATCCCATAAAGATGCCTACATCAGACTTAGGATCAAACTTTCCTAATAGCTCATTGGTGTTAAGAATATAATACCTACAGCCAAAAGATCTGAGATGACCAATCTTAGGCTTGCACCCTCGCCAAAGTTCATAGGGTGTTTTCTCAATAATTGGGTGAATTAAAATCTGATTCAAGATATATCATGTTGTGTTAACAGCTTCTCCCCAAAAGTACTTTGGTAGATTGTTATCACTCAGGATGGATCGAGCCATCTCAACAATTGTCATATTCTTCCTTTCTATAACCCCATTTTGTTGAGGTGTATAAGGAGAAGAGAGGTTGTGGTCAATGCCATGCACTGAACAGAATTCTTCGAAATGGAAATTCTCGAATTCACGTCCATGATTAGTTCGGATTCTATAGATTTTATCTCATATTTCATTCATTATCCGTTTACTGAGCTTGACAAAAGATTCATAAATCTCATCTTGATACTCAACAAGAATACCCATGTGAATCTCGTGAAGTCATCTACAACCACCAATGGGAAACTCTTACCACCCAAGCTCAAAAGCTGAACTGTGTCAAAAAGATCAAGGTGGATTAACTCCAACGATCACTTAGTTACTATGTGATTTACTGATCTAAATGATTTCTTAACTTGCTTGCCTAGCTGACAAGTAGAGCAGAGGTTATCCTTTTTAAAGTTGATGTTCGGTAAACCCACAACTAATTGCTTTTTGGCTAGTTTATATGACCCAACCTTCTATGCCAAAGCCATGAATTATCCTCCTTAGATACAAGATAAACATTAGTGGAGCCAGGGGATAAATCGTATAAACATTATTGATCCTGGGAGCAAAGAGTATAGTTGAGTCAGTCTTACAGTCAATTATTGAGCATCCTGTTGAGTCAAACATAACCTTCCTACTTTTGTCGTAGAGCTGGGCTAAATTGAGCAGATTGAACTTCAAAATCTTGACAAGAGAAACCTCTTCAATTGAAGGAGAGACACCAACAGTGCCACAACCTACAATCTTGCCTTTCTGGTTATCTCCAAAACTGACACTTCCATTTCTTTTATGCTCCAATGAGATGAACTAGCTTTCATCTCCCATCATATGCCTTAAGCATCCACTATCCAAATACCAAATTCAAGAGTCATCAACAGATCTAAGGCTCACCTACAAAATAGTTACATTTTCTTAAGTACCCATACTTTCGAGCTAGGTCCTCCTTTATTAACAGTGTTTAAGTTTGACAAGTCGTACTCGTCGTAATAACCATTTTTATGCCTACAAAGAACTGTGGCATGTCCAGCTTTCCCACAAAAACTGCACACCATTTTTGGTTTGGGCTGGCTCACTTTTTTCTGTTTAGAGGAATTCTTCCTCTTAGAATTGTGAGTTTGGTTACTCTGAGTTTGATTGTTGGTTGGAGGAGGAACTTCTTTCTTCTTTAAAGTCATTATCTTATCAGTCAACTTATCTAATTGCTTAGTGAGCTTGCTGATAGCACATTCTTGATACTCAGCTTTTTCTTGAAGAAAGCGGATATCAAGCGATAAGGAAGCATTAGTATCTTCCAAATCATCACTTCTCCTCACTATCTCTTTGATGTTCTTCATTGATTTATTAGTCAGTTTCATAACATCAAAGAGAGTATGGGTGAATTCATCAATAGATAAAGGAACTTCAAAATGTACCTTAGCTTGAGGAGCTTTTTCTTTATCACGCTCAACTTCAGGGGTGATAGCAAAATGATCTCTACCAGAGGTAGATGCTGAGACTTCACCATGTTGATTCTCAATGGCCTTCAAGCAGAGGTTGGCCAAATTAGTAGCTTCCTCATCAAATGAGGAAGATTCTTCTGAATCGCTTCAAGTGGCAGGAAGTGTGTCATTTTTCTTGGAGAACCTCTTCTTGAACCTTTCCTTCTTCACCTTGGGATAGCTTGACTAGATGTGACCTTTCTCTCCACAGCCAAAGCATTTGATGTCTTTGCTGTACTCCTTCTTCGATCCTTCCTTAGCTCCTCGTCGGTGCTGAGTTAACTTGATTTTACATATAAAACTTCTTCTTGCTATTGAACTTCATGTCCTTCTTAATGAAGCATTTGAAATGCCTAGTCAGAAGGGTCATTTGCTCATCAGAGTCGCAGCTAGTGGACTCATCTGATGAATCTTCTTTAAGGATAATGGCTTTTCCCTCCTTACCTCGATTCCCCTTGGAGTCATCTAAGTATTTCCTCAGAGACATCTCATGAGTTAGCAAGGTGCCTATCAGCTCATCATAGCTGTAGGTCTTAAGATCATGAGCTTCCTCGATAGCTCTCTTCTTGGAATCCCACTCTACTATAAGAGTGTGGAGAATCTTCTTGACGTACTCCTCCTCGGTGAACTCCTTCCTAAGCCTCTTCAGTTTATTAACAATGTTAATGAACTAGGTATTCATGCTCTGAATACCCTCACTGGTACCCATCTAGAACATCTCATACTCCCTCAACATGAGATTGATCTTTGACTCCTTGACCTTATCGGTCCCCTCATAGGTAATCTCCAGCTTCTTCCAGATCTCCTGTGCTGTTTCACATCCCGAGACCCTATTGAACTCATTAAGATCTAACGCGTAGTGTAAGTAATTAATTATTGCGGCATTCTCTTTGAGAAGCCTCAAGTTAGCATCGTCGTAGTCCTCTAGATCTACTAGCATACGCACATCGTTCCTCACAACTATGGGAACTCTGGGACCAAGCTCGATAGCAAACCAGGCCTGCATGCTTTGGGAATGGATGAAATTTTTTATTCAATTTTTCTAGAATGTTTAATGATTACCATCGAATAGAGGTGGTCTAGTAACAAACATTCCCTCCATAAGGAGAACTGCTTGATTGTAAAAGGAATTATAGTTGTTGTAAGCCATTTATGGATCTAACTCAAAGATGATTAGTCTAAAAGCTGAGCAACTGCTCTGATACCACTTGTTGGTCTGTAAACAGGCTCTTAACAACAACAGAGGGGGGGTGAATGCTTGATCTTAGTTACTTTTAATTATTTTAAAGTTATTCGCCAAGTTCTATATTTATATGCGTGCTGAGTATGTGCGATAAAAAACTTATAAACTGCTCTGCTTTGCTGGCACAGTTTATCTTCAATCTTTAGCTGAGTAAGGCTACTCAGCATAGATCAAATAATAAGCAAGATAATGAATGAGAGAGAGAGATGAATGAGCTGATCAATGCTAAAGCTTAATGCTTAAAGTTAGAACGTTAACATCTAAGATTTATCCTAGTTCAGCCCCTAGCCTACCTCTAGTCCCTAGATACCGTCTTCGAGCTTTAATCCATTATTGAGTCATTCCTTCAATAGGTAGAGAAGCCTTTACAATGGGTAGACACTATTACAGAAAGTACCCTCCTTTATAACTACCACTCAACTCAATTTGGGTACCCTTCCCAAACAGACACTCAGATTAAATAAAAATGCAAGCTGGATTCAACTTATAGAAGCATTGAATCCTTACAATGTTAATCTAAGTAATTTCTCTCTGTTACAAACAAATATGACTTTGATGTTTGGTGATTTCTTGTGGTGGAATTTTTTTGATAGCTAGAGTGATTTGCGCAACGTTTTAGCTCTTAAGGAATTCGAGATGATTCACCAAGTTTGAACGTCTGCTTCAATCTTTTATTTATACTTTGAAGCTCTATGAAGTAGTTATTGCAAACTTTATGATATTGCTGATCTTCAACTTCTAATCTTTCGAATCTTCCCGTTGGAGACAGATTCCAGGACATTTAGAGATAGAATTTGAACGTTGAGGCGTGATAAAATTTCGTTGAGAAAATCTTGTTTATCTTCAAGCAATCTAGTTCTAAGAGAGACGCGCTATAATGCAAAGTGGAGTCTTCTCATTGGATGACCTTGCTGACATTGACACGTACGGAAACTTTTTGGCATTGTGAGGACTATAGGAATCTTCATTAATTTCAACACCTTTTCTCTTGAAAAGCAATTAAAGAATAATCTATTCCTTCACAAACGAAGTTAGTGGCACATGTGTCATTAAGTCTCTATGTGTCAAAAGAAATGCTTTTAATTAAATAAAAGTAGGACTCAACACGAGCTGAGTGAAGTAATCTTAAACTATGTAGTACTTAGCACAGTCTTAGCTTTTCCTACTCTAAGTCATAACTTAATTAATTATCCAGCAAAATTGAGTTATTCTCCCTTGAATAAACTCAAGTCAGCTTTATTAATTAAGAGTTTACTTAGTACTCAATTAATTTTACTATCCTAGATAGTTTGCTATTTCCAAAACAACTCAGTATTGTGAAGTACTATTAACTTGGGTTCTACAATCATATACATCATATATAACATATTCTACTTACATACTAATCAAGCATAAAACAGGTCGATAAAGGAAACATACTCGTGCGACCCTATCTTGCAGGATCATCATATCCCTCAGTGCAAGGGAATGCCAAACCACCCACTCCATTTCCTCTCACGCAAACTACAAAATGAACTAAAGAAGGTCAAACATTCCGAAAACCACTATAATACATTTAAAGATAAGATGTTTAGACAAAGACTCACATGGGTGGCATCAGAAGGATCAAAAGATAATGTGTGAAGGCTCCGCGAAAGATACACCTCTTTCTTCGTCCTCGAGTAACCCATCAAATAGAAAGATGAGTATAAAGGAATCGCTAGTCCCCCTCAATGACACACTAAGTAGTAGAACTCATACCCCCGATCGAAGCATTCAAATCAAGGACCCAGACCCTCTTTCGGGCAGCCTCCTACGATAACAAATAAACAATAAAAAACAAGATCGATAAAAATGAAAGAAATAACATAATCAACACAACTCTCATACCCCGGTAACCGATGCCATTACCACTAGAGCCCAAGCCGGAACCACCTACTCCTTGAATCTCTGGCTGTGTATGAGGCCGCTCTACCTCAGGGTGGGTCGAAGGACAAAGCGGAATCAGCATGTCTCGGATGAACGCCTCGTAATCACCGTACTAACCAGAGACCGTCACACCATGCTCCTCAAAGAATAAGTGTCGCTCCTCCGAGTTAGTGATCACCGAGTGCACCCAAAATAATTCGGTAGGAGGTGCAGGAGGAATATGCCTCTCAGTTACTAGCTTAGTCAGCCATAACTGGATGCGCTCTCCAAGGTAACACTCACATGTCTTGGGACTCTCCAAAATGAAATGAATCCGGTCAACCTCATTCTGGACCTCCTTCGCTATGTGGTAGCTTGGGAGCTCCCTCCAGGGGTTGCGGTCAACTTGACATACAATTTAAATTAGGATGAGTTTTAGATAAAGGATGAATGTAGTTCTATTTACCCGAAATAAGAGTCCTCACCTGATCAAGTGTCAAGTCACAAAGGTACACGTAATAACCCTCGTGGTCCAATATCTCTCCCTCGAAGGCCGAACAAATCCGCGCAAGGTAAGAGGAGTCATCAGGAGTATCAGCGAACCACGGGGTAGGAAGGAAACCGTAATAGAAAGCCCAGGCCTGCATGATCAAAGATAAACATAAAGTCAGACAATGTAAACAAAAAATAACCAATGTTCACTAATAATAAATGAGTAAGCGGCACCTGAAGAACCATGGGGTAGCATCGCAGTGTCCTCTGATGAGCTCTAGTGATCAGGTCGAGAGAAAAATATGTTTGGGCCAATATCACCTAGGGCCAGTTAAGGTGACTGATGCCATCTAGGTCAACCAAGGGCTTGATCAACCCATAGTTAATCTCGCTATTCGAGACCGGGAAGAAGCTCATGCTCAGCAAGGTAAAAAGAAAAGACCGAACATACAACGGAATCTCTACCGCCGAAATAAACTGTCAGCCGGTGCAATACTCAACAAGTGCACTATAACGCAATGCCTTGCTCACGGGTCAATGCTAAATAAATCTATATTGTATCTGCAAGTAGTGCTGGTCTTGAAGAACCTCGCTAAGAAAACATCGAATCAAATCACGGTCTCGGTCTAAGGAAGACTGTTAATCGCCACCACGTCGAATGGGGTCACGATGACCTCCCCAATAGGAAGATGAAAGGTGTGTGAAATGTTAGACCACCTCTAGACCAACGCAATTGACGTGGCTTAAGGTAACAATGTTAACCGTAGTGACCGAGCCAGATCACCAAAGCTCGTGGCCTCGATAGCTTGGGCAAGCTCCGGTTGGGTAGAAGCGTGTCGCCACCAGGTTTGGATGGTAGTTTACCAGCCCATATGTTGAAAAATGGGAGACTGTAAATAAAAAAGAAGGTAGCGAAATATCAAGAAAAACATTTAAATAAAAAAATGGCCGCGAAAACCCTAGGGGCATCGTTGGAAAACTCCGGTGGGGCACCTACGAGGACCTCAGCGGAAATTCCGACGAGGACCTAAAGGGGCCTCGCCAGAGTCTGGCAAGGCCCCCAAGAGGTCTCGTTGATCGCAAGGTTTTAACTTTACTAATTTAGAGGGCTTATATTCGGTGATGAAGCCAAAAACCTTATTCCCCACTTCTCTACCGATAAGATAAAAGTTCAAAATATGAACAGGTGTTGTCAATACCTCTTATCAAAATAGAAAAATGGTGACCACTGCAAGTACATAGTTTCGATGTATTTTAAAAAGATATCTATAAAGACCAACTAGAGTTACGGGGTAAACAAAAGTAGTGAATTTTTATTGGAGGGATTTGGATGTTTGGATGATAGACAGATGTATGAACAGACTAAAGAAGATGTAAAATATATAGATATTCCCTAAGAACAAGTTTAGCAGAGAAAAACATGCAAAATCATCAAAAATATTTCGTACACTAAATAACTTCAACAAATACAGTTCTAGATGCCCTAATATTCAATAATTCATCGCAGAGTAACACATGGGATGACTTTTCTATGTCTAGGGTAAACGAATTATGACACTTATAGGAACCTGGATAACAATATTACTATTCTTAGTACGGGTCGCTCTCACATAGCCATATTTAGCAAGTTACCATTCCAAAAATGTTGGCTTACTAAAAAGCATTATAACCACAGATCCAGTGATTATACACGATCTTGTTAACCCCGAAATCACTCTTAAAGTTAACTCGAAAGCATATAACTTTATTAATATAAATGATGCAAGATAAATTACATTTTATGACACATAGACATATCATAAATTTTGAAATAAAAAGTATAAGCAGAAAATAAAATAAAGTTGTAAGGTATGCAAGTGAATGCTAATGTTGATCAAACCGTATCCACTCTTTAATGGGAGTTGTCAATTCCCACAATTCCTGCGTCTACTTTGAATCTGATCTCGACTCGTACAGAACCTTGGCTACGATGTTATTCTTTGTGAATCTTGAATAAAAGAATGTTGAAGAATGAAAACTTTTATTAATAAGTGCTTTGCAATTACACTCATACAATAAACGCTCGTGGAAAGGCACCTTTTCATGATTATTTGACTTCCAAAGGGTTTTTTTTTGTTGGTAGTTGATGGCAATTGATCATTGTTATCTGGTGGTTGGTAGTTGAAAAGAGATAACCAGTAACCGTCACAAGTCGTGACTGTGAATCACATGTCACGATTGTGAACATTGGTTGGCAGTTTTCTGTTTACAAAGAGTGATAAGTCACAACCGTGAATAGGTTTCACGATCATGAAATGCTATTTCTTCACGATTCTTCTTTGCAACTTTGTCGATCTTTGACAACTTCGATCCTAAGCCAAATCATTATGTTCCACGTATCTTTTTTTCACCTTTTTCACTTTTTTCCATAGAATTCCACTTTTGATCATTTTAGTCCCAAGATTTACCTAGTTTTTGCATTTGCATAAAAAACAACTACATACCATGTGAAATCTTTTACATGAAGTATAAAATGAAACAAAACCATATCGTTTTTTAAGTCAAAAAAATATCATGATAATAAGTATAACTATACACTTATCACACCCCCACACTTAACTTTTGCCTTGTCCTCAAGGTAAACTCAACAGAAGTGTGTAAAATAGTATTCAAGTTCGTACCTCATTTGGCGAAAGACTATCGTAGTGAGTACAACATTCCCATGTTGCATAAAATTCAAGTAAAAGTTTGAAATTTCCCACAAATTAGTTATGTGCAATTTATATAGTCCAGTTGCATACCGTTGCTCTTAATGGAGAGTCAACCGAGTTGTGTCTACATATAAGTGTTATATGCTTACTCGAAAATTTCCTTCTCTCAAGTATAGTATAAAGTATAAAGGACAAGGGGAGCACACTTTGAAAAGATTAATCTCAATTCAATTTTAGGTAACCCAGGATGCTAAAACACTCTTAGTGGTTGCATTTTATGCTCCATACCACTCTCCCCTTTTTTAGTGATTGCATTTTATACTCCATACCACTTTCTCTCATTTTTTTTCTTTTAAGCATATTTTTTGAAGTACAAATTCGTACTTTGCACCCATTTTTTGTGCTATGATACTTTTTCCTTTTTCACTCATTGAATGGTTGCAATTTCTGCTCCATACCAATCCTCACCTTTTGCATAACTCATTGTTATCCTCTATTTTTTTTTCTCTCTTAATACCCTCATCCTTTATTGATCACTTTCAAAGTATTATGGCTATAGTTTTCTTACACTTTAAACACACTCAATACTTATAGGACGTATTCGAGAATAGCATATAAAACTCATAGTAAGAACACTACTAAATATTACAACACTACTAACTTATCTATAGCTTTAAACTAAAACTATACAACTTATACTAATTCATGTTGCATTGAAATATATCAAAACTTACTTGGAATTTTGCTTTCGAATGTTACTCAGAACTCATCCTTACCAAATGCTAAATGTTGTGCTAAAAATGCTCACACTCTCAACGTGTGGTCATACTCGAAACATTTTTGTTTGAAATATGCACTAACACCAAACTTGAAATACCTAACACTCACAATAACCTTGGAACAAATGTTAGTATAGTATAGGTATGGATAAAGTATAAATAACAAAATAAAGAAAATTTTCATATTCTTCAATTTTTTAATTTATTTAATTTTTTTAGATTTTTGGGATTTTACAAATGCCCCCCCCCCACACTAGAGAACACAATGTCCTCATTGTGAGTGACTTTATTAAAAATGAAAAACAAAAGATTAAAAACAAACAACTAGTCTAAAAATTTGATAAAGAAAAGAGTAAACCCATTTTATTGTGAAGGAGAGTCTGGGACCCGTGTCGCGATCGTGAAGGCCTGTCGCGATCGTGATTTCCTTCAAAACAGGAATAGAAGGTTTTGCTGTATAACTTCATGAGTGCAATCTATAGTCGCAATCGCGACCTTCTTTAATCCTTCTATTTCTTCAATTTTTTAGACTTAGTACTGTAGTTTCCTAGTAATTGATCTCTAGAACGCACTTGCCTTCCCCGGTAACGGCGTAAAAAACTTGATCGCAAGGTTTTGACTTTACTAATTTAGAGGGCTTATATTCGGTGATGAAGCCAAAAACCTTGTTCCTCACTTCTCTACCGATAAGATAAAAGTTCAAAATATGAACAGGTGTTATCAGCACCGCTTAAAAAAATAGAAAAATGGTGACCACTGCAAGTATAGAGTTTTGATGTAGTTTTAAAAGATATTGATCCTACAGGGAAGGAATTCGGTTATAAAGACCAACTAGAGTTACGGGGTAAACGAAAGTAGTGAATTTTTATTGGCGGGATTTGGATGTTTGGATGATAGACAGATGTATGAACAGACTAGAGAAGATGTAAAATATATAGATATTCCCTAAGAACAAGTTTAGTAGAGAATAACATGCAAAATCATCAAGAATATTTCGTACACTAAATAACTTCAACAAATACAGTTCTATACGCCTTAATATTCAATAATTCACCGCAGAGTAACACATGAGATGAATTTTCTAAGTCTAAGGTAAATGAATTATGACACTTATAGGAACCTGGATAACAATCTTACTATACTTAGTACGGGTCGCTCTCACATAGCCATATTTAGCAAGTTACCATTTAAAAAATGTTGGCTTACATTATACACAATCTTGTCAACCCCGAAATCACCCTTAAAGTTAACTCAAAAGCATATAACTTGATTAATATAAATGACGCAAGACGAAAACTCTTAATGAAACATGGACATATCATAAATTTCAAAATAGAAAGTATAAGCAGAAAACAAAGTAAAGTTGTAAGGTATGCAAGTGAAAGCTAAAGTTGATCAAACCGTATCCACTCTTTAATGGGAGTTGTCAATTCCTGTAATTCCTGCGTCTACTTTGAATCCGGTCTCGACTAATACAGAACCTCGGCTAAGATGCTATTCTTTGTGAATCTCGAATAAAAGAATGTTGAAGAATGAAAACTTTTATTGATAAGTGCTTTGAAATTATACTCATACAATAAAAGCTCGTAGTTGTGTAGAAATATAGTGATCGAAATAGGAATCGAATCACTTATACATTTTTCTCACTAAGACTTTGAACTAGCGTAATCTATATAATTTCTACTTTCTATCTATACATACATGTCTAACATGTATCACAATATCAATCCAAATTCTCTGCTTGCAAAAATGGTTGAAGTTTAACCCTATTTATAGAGTATGAAGGGTTGCATTTATCCAAACGAAGAGTCGTGTCCATTGGCGAAGAATTACATCACTTCATTTTGATTAGATGCAAAGATTCATCCTCATCCACAATGGAAAGGCACCTTTTCATGATTGGTTGAATTCCAAAGGGTGTCTTTTCGGTTGGTAATTGATCATTGTTATCTCGTGGTTTATAGTTGAAAAGAGATTGACCATTAACCGTTACAAGTCATGATTACGAATCATATGTCGCAAATGTGAACATTGGTTGGTAGTTTTCTATTTATGAAGAGTGACAAGTCGCGACCTCGAATAGGTGTCACGATCGTGAAATGCTATTTCTTCATGATTCTTCTTTGCAACTTTGTCGATCTTTGACAAATTCCATCCTAAGCCAAATCATTATGTTCTATGCATCTTTTTGCACCTTTTTCACTCTTTTTCCATAGAGTTCCACTTTTGATCATTTTACTCCCAAGATTTACCTAGTTTCTACATTTGCATAAAAAACAACTACAAACCACATGAAATCTTTTATAAGTATAAAATGAAACAAAACCATATCATTTTATTAGTGAAAGTATCATGATAATAAGCGTAATTATACACTTATCACTCACCAAAGTATGGTGAGCCCCCTATGGGGACCTCGCCATAATACCGAGCCGTTCATGGCTCGACCAAAGGTAGATCTCCTTCGGAATTTTTTTTTCCAGTGGAATTTTTATTTTATTTCTTGAATATTTCAGAAAAAAATAAATTTTTAACTAAAATTTTGTTCTTTTCTAAGCTAAATTTCGCGACATGAATTTGGTCTTTAAGCTAAATTTCACGACATGAATTAAGTCTAGAATGTAAATGAAAAAAATATATACAAGTTTTATTTAGAAATACCTCAATCCGGGAAAGGTGAACCTGAGCTGGGAAGTCGAGATCAAGCACCTCTATGGAGTGGTGGGAATGAATCCTAGAATGGTGTCCCTCAAACTCAAACCATCAGCATCGTCGATATCCACGAAGAAAATGCCAGGCTGATCAGTAAGCTGAGGAAAAAGGCTGGATGTGAATTAGAGCTACCTCCCAATGACATTCGATAACATCTTTTTAGAGAGAAGGAAGAGAGAAAATATATAGAGAGAGCGAGTGAAAATGAAAAAGTGAGAAAAAAAGAGAGGATTGTGATATTTATAGAAGAAAATAAATGGGCCCCACCTGTTTATGTTCTCTAACAAAAGTCTTCTAAACACAGCGGAGCAGTGCACAAAACATCCCAGATTTCTTCCTAATTTATTAAATTTATTTTTTCCAACATGTTTTAATTTTTTGATTGAAGGGGAAAAAATTTTTGCTTCACATAAATTCAATCAAACAATTAAAACAAAAATATATTTACCTCCTAATTATCTCTAATTTGTCACAGGAATTAATTTAGCATCTCATCAAAATCATGTTGGTCTCCTTTGAAGAGGATTCAGGCACCTCACCCCAACACATAATGACTGCAATCGAAGGAAGAAATGCTTGTCTGTCAAAATCACGCCTATGTAAGAAATGAACAAGTCACCCATATGGGACACCATGTAGAGAATTCGTGGGCTAAGAGGGTGTTGGGCTTGATAGTTTGAGTGAGCATACAAGTGGGGTTGAGCCCATCTAACAAAAAATCAATTGGTTTGTGTTAAGACCCAATCTACTCCACTTATATGTTACTCATTATTCATGTTTATTACTGATGTGAGATAATACCAACATCTCCAACACTCCCCCTCAAGTGCAACTGGGCATGGACAAGTTACCACTTGCTAAACATTCTTTGGCCTATCTACTTGGAGGCTAAAGGTCATCAACGGGTCTAGTCTTTTCTCTGCTAGCCCAAACTCTACCAGGACTTTAAACACGAACCCAAGATCTCAGTTTTCGAGCCTTCTTTTTGAGTTTCCAACCACATTGACCAGGTATTTTTTCAATCCCTCTGCCCATTTCATGTGATCATACTGCTATTTAACCTGCACTGATGACACGAGGGGCAGCTGTGAGCACGGGATTTTATACCAGCTCGTGTGTTCAATGATGTTGGCTTTTCGGGATTTAATCCTTGAATGACAAAATTTTCAGCATTCTCTTTTAGAAGCCTCAGATCAACATCATCGTAGTCCTCGGGATCTACGGGAACACGCACTCCATTCCTCACAATTGTGGGAACTCTGGGGCTAATCTTGATAGTGAGCCAAGCCTGCATGCTTTGAGATTGAATGAAATTTTTCATGCAACTTTCTAGAAGGTATAATGATTACCATAAAAAAGAGTTGGTCTCATAACAGACATCCCCTCTTTAAGGAGAACTACTTAACCGGAATTGGTTCCATAGTTGTTATAAGTCATTTAAGGATCTTTACTCAAAGACAATTAGTCTAAAAGTTGAGCAAATGCTCTGATACAACTTTTTGATCCTATAGATAGCTTGTAAACAACCGCAGAGGGGGGGTGAATGCGAATCTTGGTTACTTTTAAGGTTTACAAAATTTGGTTTCGCCAAGTTAAGTTTTTATATGCGTGATGAGTTACGATATAAAAACTGAGTAAACTGCTCAGTGTTCGACTCAGCAAAGATTGGTTTTTCAAGCAAAATGAATAACAGAAGAGAGATGTTGAATGAGCAGAACGAAGTAAAAGCTAAGAGCCTAAGTTTAGAACTTCAAAACCTGAATTTTTACCCTTGTTCAGCCCCAAGTGTAACATCCCATTTCACAACATCATATTTGCATTTAGATACATATGTTATATGTCATGAAATTTATTATATGGTATAATTATATATCATATGTTGTTTTAGACATTGGTTTCAGTTATATAAAATACGAAATAAAATATGTAAATAGATAACTTTGGGATGTTATTTAGAGGAAAAATAATTACAGTTTGTTAAAATATTTTAGCATTATTTGGAGTAGTTGTTTATTAGAATTTGTATAGAATAAGTATGAGTATAGTATAGTTATAAGTATTGGTATTTGTAATTAATAATATAAAGGAGGGGAAAATTGGCCATTTCTCTTTGTATAAATAGAATGAGATAAGGAAGATATCAGAAATTCTATCCTAGAAGAAGAAAACCAGCCCCCTTAGAGAAGAGAAAGAGAGGAGGAAGAAAAAGGAAGAAGAGATAGAATCAGGTATGTTTTCGGTTTTGTAAGGTGATTTTCGTAGAGTTAGAGATAGAATTTAGAGTTATGATACAAAGAAGAGTTGTAGCTCTATATGTTAGGGTTCTTGATATAAAATTTGGGGATTTTTCAATAAGTGAATTTTGTTCTATAATTTATTTAATTCAGACTGTCCAGAGCCGAATAGTCATAGAAGTAGAATGGTATTCAAACTGATGGTGCGGCTTTTATACTTGTTGTAAAATTCTGAAAATTTGATATGTTGTACCCTCACCTATCTAGTTTATTTGAAAAAAAGGAATGAGTTTAATCTGAGCTTTGTACGAAAAGTTATGGTTGTTTTACTAAGAGCTGCTCAGGTGAAAGGGGACAGATTCAGGGTGTAAAAGATTGATTCACCGAAACTATTATATTAATTGGTTGATTCTGAAATTTTGGTATATTATACCTATGTATCTTAGAAAAAGAATGGCTTTAGTTTCAGGTCATTTGGTTTAGTATTTTGAAAGTTATGAATTTTTAAGTAAGTTAAGGTCATTAGAAGATCAGTTCTGAATTTTGCAGGGAAAAACTAATTTAGAGTGTGAAAGTAAAAATACACTATAAATCATACATATGTTGAAAGATTCTGAAATTTTTATATGTTATATAATTATGAGTTAAGAGTTAAATGAAACTAAAATTAGAATATTTGGATGAGTATTTCAAGAGATATGAATTTTAGAAGTTAGTAAGGTCATGAGAGTATAAAGTTCTAATTCTAGGATAATTATTGAAAAAATGAAACTATCCATGGTATAAGAATATGATATAAGTTTGTATTTGTTTATAGGAGCTCAGATTATTGAAAGTGCATCGGAGGAAGGTTCAAGTCGCTTCCGAGGGAATTAGCTTGGTTATATTGTGAGTATAAATATGATATGAACTTGACATTGTATTTGCAATTAAAATGTGTTCATTTGTGTATTGGTGTGTGATTTTAAAATTGCTATGACTTGATAATATGTGATATTTGAATGTGATAATCATTTGCAAATGTGATATGATTTGATAATTTGTGATATGTGGTAATCATTTGTAAATGAATTTCTGAAACGTGATATTTGAATATGTGTGATATGAAAATTGATTTATTGTGAATTGTGAATTTGTGTGTGTGTGTGTATATGTATTGGTGAATTGTTTCGATGAAATGAAATGATTTTCCATACTTGATGAAATTGATATATGTACATGCACAATGATCGAAGGAAATGAAAAAGGAAAAGTTGTGACATACCTTCCAAAATATTACAATACATGTTCTGTTTTACATGAACAGAAATGTCATATTTTATTTCACATGAACCGAAAGGTCATGTTCTGTTTCAAGGCTGTCTAGTGAATCATTTGTTATCTGTTATATGTTACATGTATCCCAGGGTAATAGTTTGGTTGGTAATGTCACAAAAAATAATAAATGACTCATGATTTAGTATACAAGTTTGAATATACGTTGAATATGTAAAAATGTAACTGTATGAATTTGTGCAATTGTCAGTTCATTGAGTGTTTATATTCACTGAGCTTGCGACTCATTAAAATCGCTATATATTTTTCATAGTTTTGAAGCTATAGATAAAATTTGTACTAGAAGCTCACTACTTGTAGACATCATGGACGAAAGGTTGGCTGGCTGTGTTTCATTTCAAACTCTCACTCCTCGCTAGTATAAGCATATAAATTTGATAAATGTCGGGATGTGAGATTTAGTATATATATGTTTGTTGTTCTATAGACGAATGATCACAAGTATTATGTATGAAATATGTATGTGTATGATAACCTTTGTTAATATAAGTTTAAAAAAAATTTACCGCTACGATTAGGATTCAGTTCTTACAGTAAGGGTTGTTTCAGTTAGTATTAGAGCGGGGATATGATCATAGGGTCATCATATGCATACATATAGAAAGTTAGCACATGTTAATATTTAACATTTTATCACCTCTATATAGGGCTGATGAAAATGTTGACTCGAGGAGAGAGGAACCAGTAGAACGCAACCTATAGGATCACCTTTGCATTCGCGTGCATCGAGTGTACGTCATGAGGTTTATAGGGTACCAGAACCTCCACAGTATGCTCAAAGGGAACGTAAGTTTGATCAATTGAAGAAAAATGGTACAGAAGAGTTTAGTGGAACTACAGATCCAACTATAGCAGAAAGATGGTTAAAAAGGTTGGAACGAATTTTTAACATGATGCATTGCACTGCAGAAGAGAAATTCGATTATGTAATGTTCTTGCTTCAAAACGATGCTTATGACTAGTGGGAGATGGTTCCGAGAAGTAAAGTTCAGCCTCCTGTTTTGACCTGGGATGATTTTGTTCGAGAATTCCGAGAAAACTGCATACTAGATGTGTATATTGATGATAAAAGAAGGCAATTTTTGAATTTGAGATGGGGCAGGATGTCATTGGCTGTACGAGGTGAAATTTAATCAGTTATCTAGCTATTTACCATCTTTAGTTGCTACTGAGAAAGAAAAATGTAAGAAGTTTGAAGAGGGGCTTTGATATGAAATTCGAAATAAAATAGTTCAATCAGAAATTGATAGTTATTTGAAATTGAAAAATGCTGCAATAAGAGCTGAAAGACTAGAAAAAGAAAATGTTGAGTACAAAGCCAGGAGAAGTCAAAGTAATTTTGGAGATGATCAAAGTAAAAAGTCTACCAAGCATCAAACATATTCTTCTCCATCACAGTTTTTAGTCAGAGGAGGATATTCTAAGATTAGAGGAGGTAGAACAAATACTCAAACTTATTCGAGACAAAGTTAGGGAAAAAGTTCAAGGTCAAAACCTCAGTGTACATAGTGTGGGAAATACCGTGAAGGAGAATGTAAGAGATTGACTGGAGCATTTCTTATGTGGTTCTTTTGAACATTTGATATGTGACTGTCCTAAGCGAGGAGTATTTGAAAGAATTTGTTCAGAGAATACAATTCAGAATACCAGAGTCAGTGGAGCTAGTGGGGTAGTAGGAAGAGGCAGGGGTAGAGGAGGAACTACAAGTAATGTTGGAAGATCTAAGGCTAAAAGTTCTAGGCCTCCAACATAGGCTCGGGTGCTTGCTATGACTCGTCAGGAAGCGATTGATGCATCGAAAGTTGTTACTGTTATGATTTCTATTTGCGATATAGATATTTTTGCATTAATTGATCCTGAATCCTTTCATTCATTCATTCATATCATCAAGCTTGCATCACGTTTGCATATAAGTTGTGAACCTTTAGGATTTTATCTTAATGTGGGAACTCCACTGGGTGATTTGGTTGTTGTGAATTAGGTGTATTGAAATTGTTCAATTCAAATCGATAAAGTAGTGTTAAGTGTAGATTTAATTAGAATGAATATTAGAGAATTTAATGTGATTTTGGGTATGGATTGGTTGACAAAGCATCATGCGATTGTTAATTGTTTTACCAAAGAAGTTATTTTAGAATCACCAGGTCAGCCAAAAGTTATTTTTCAAGGTGAACGCCAGATAGTGCCTACTTGTTTAGTTTCTGCAATTAGTGCTCTTCGTTTAATAAGAAATGGATGGGAGGCCTATGTAGCTCATGTTATTGATACTAAGGCATCAGTTGTGTCACTTGAGGATATTCCTGTGGTTAGAGAATTTCCAGATGTATTTCCAACAGATTTAACGGGATTACCACCTGATAAGGAAACATAATTTACGATTGATTTAATTCTAGGGACTGCGCCTATTTCTATTTCACCATATAGAATGGCTCTAGTGGAATTGAAAGAGTTAAAAACACAATTGCAGGAATTACTTGATAAGGGATCAGACCTAGTGTATCTCCTTGGGGTGCTCCTGTATTATTTGTTAAGAAGAAAGATGGTACGATGCAGCTTTGCATTGATTACAGGCAGTTGAATAGAGTCACAGTGAAAAACAAATATCCTTTACCTCATATTGATGATTTATTTGATCAACTACAAGGAGCACAAATATTTTCAAAGATATATTTGAGGTTAGGATATCATCAACTTAGAATTTCTAAGCAGGACATTTCAAAAATTGCTTTCAAAACTCGATATGGGCATTATGAATTTCAAGCGATGCCGTTTGGTTTGACGAATGCACCTGCAGCTTTCATGGCTTTGATGAATAAAGTATTTCAGAAATATCTTGACAAGTTTGTTATTGTTTTCATTGATGATATACTTGTGTATTCGAAAAGCAATGAGGAGCATGAGCAACACTTGAGAATTGTGCTTCATATTTTGAGAGAAAAGCAGTTGTATGCAAAGTTTAGCAAATGTGAATTTTGGCTAGAGCATGTATTATTTTTGGGTCATGTTGTTTCTTGTCAAAGCATAGAGGTAGATCCTAAGAAGATTGAAGCAGTGGTTCAATGGGAAGTACCAAAAAATGTAGCAGAAATAAGAAGTTTTCTAGGTTTAGCCGGATACTACAGATGATTTGTTGATGGGTTTTCTCTTATTGCTGCTCCATTGACAAAGTTATTACGAAAGAATGTACCATTCTAGTGGATAAATGACTGTCAAAAAAGTTTTGATGAATTGAAATGACGATTGACTTCAGCTCCAATTTTGACAATTCCAATTGGCACAGAGGATTTGTTGTTTATAGTGATGCTTCTCACCAAGGTTTGGGCTGTGTTTTAATGCAACATGGTAAGGTAATTGCATATGCATCAAGAAAATTAAAACCATATGAATAATCTTATCCTATTCATGATTTAGAACTTGCTGCTGTTGTGTTCACTTTGAAGATTTGGAGGCATTATTTGTATGGAGAAACATTTCTGATTTTCACCGATCATAAGAGTTTGAAGTATTTGTTGAGTCAAAAAGAATTGAATATGAGGAAAAGAAGATGGCTAGAGTTATTAAAGGATTATGATTTCACAATTGAATATCATCCGGGAAAAGCCAATGTAGTCGCCGATGCTTTGAGCAGAAAATCTACTAGTGTAATGGCTAATGTTCAAGTTTCTAAACTTCCATATTTGGTACAATTACGGGGCTATGAATGTTGACTTAAAGCTAGGTGAAAATGGAGCTTTGCTAGCTAATTTCAAGGTGAGACTGATGTTACATGATCGAATCAAAGAAGCTCAATTCTGTGATCCACAATTAAAAGAAATTATGGAAAATGTTAAGCAACCGAAAAGCACAAACTTTACAATAGAAAGTGGTACTTTGATGTTGGGGTAAAGAGTTTGTGTTCCAGATGTGGATAATTTACAGAAGGAGATCTTAGAAGAGGCCCATTCCGCTCCATATGCTATGCATCTGGGAATGACAAAGATGTATCATACTTTACGACCTCATTTTTGGTGGTCCGGAATGAAGAAAGACATTGTTGAATACATTTCAAAGTGTTTAACATGTCAACAAGTAAAGATTGAACATCAAGCTCCAGGTGAGAAATTGCAACCATTGCCTATACCAGTTTGGAAATGGGAAATGGTTACTATGGATTTTGTGTATGGATTTTCGAAAACTCTAAGAAAGAATGATGCTATCTGAGTTATCATTGACAAATTGACAAAGTTAGCTCACTTCTTGCCTATTCAATGGGGTTGTTCATTGGAGAGCTTGGCAAATAGATATGTGAATTAAATTGTTAGCTTACACGGTGTTCCAGTATCCATTGTGTCAGATAGAGACCATAGATTTACATCTCGATTTTGGAAAAGTCTTCAGCAAGCATTGGGTACAAAACTGAATTTCAGCACTGCTTTTCATCCTCAAACAAACGGTCAATCGGAGAGAATGATTCAGACTTTAGAAAATGCTGGATGGTTTTCTGGTTTTACATTCTTAACTACCAACCGCCAGATAAGCATGATCAACCGCCAAAGTGGCAACCGCGATATATAAGTCACTATCGTGAATCTTTGATTGGCAGACTTCTGTTTCTAAAGTATACAAGTCGCGATAATGAATGATTGTCGCGACCGTGAATTGAGTTTTTCTTCAGAATTCTCCTTGTAACTTTGCCGATCTTTAACAGCTTCGATCCTAAGCCAAATCTTTAAGTTCCACACATCTTTTTGCACCTTTTTCACTCTTTTTTCATAGAATTCACTTTAGATCATTTTACTCCCAAGATTTACCTAGTATCTGCATTTGCATAAAAACAACTACATACCATGTGAAATCTTTTATATGAAGTATAAAAATGACTTAATTCATAGTGTTAAATGTATAAAATTAATATGATAATAAGTGTAATTATACACTTATCACTAGCCACCCGAGTTATGGTAGGAACCCAATCCATACAGACATCGAAATGAATGGTGGAGTCGTCCTAGCTCAGCCCCGTCATCGCCATAACATCAGAGGGGGTCATGGTTAACTCACGAACTGGCAGGTGGAAAGTATGCATCATCTCAGACCACAGCTCCACCATGATAGTCAAAGCAGCATGTGATAAATGAGGCATTTGGTCGGGGAGCACGCTCGCAATCCCCTGAAACCAGTGGCCCAGATGGCTGCCTCTACTATGTATCTGGTACCACCAAGCACTCAGCGTCGTATCCCCGTGGCGTTCACGAAGTAGTGTGGCTGCACAAAAACAAAAGAAAGGAGGAAAAGGATTAATCGTTAGCGTGGCCGCAACATCCCACAAAATCGTGAAAACTGGAGCAAATAAACCCGTAAATCCAAGTTTTATTTCAAATTTCAAGTATTATACAAGAAATCAATCATTTTTTATGCTAACATAAGTTAAAAAAGAAGAAAAGGAAAAAATGTGAAGCGAATTGAAAGTACTAAGGTTAACGTCGGTGTCGGTGTTGCAACACCGACATTGATGTACCTAACATCGGTACCGATGTTAGGATTGAAAACCTAACATCAGTACCGATGTAAGGGTTACAATGGTAGAATCCCCTTCCCCGAGACATTTCCGACCAAAATCTCACCCAAAAACACCAAATTCAACAAATTAAACATGCCAAACATCCCTAAGAGCCTAAATACTACCTATTCATGGATCGATTCCACACGAAATCAATTCTAATCCAAGTTTGGAACTAAAATCCTAAACGATTTGAAATTGGTAAAATCAGAAAAAAATGAAGGATTTGTGTTACCTGGATGTGCGAGATGTGCTCGTGAACCCTCGAGATGAGGGAGGTGATGGGGGAGGTAAGAGAATAGCTGACGAACTTATCTGAGGTGTCAAAACCATAACCTCACGCCACGGAGCACGACCGGAGTAATGCATTTTCCGGGTGAATCGGAAGAGAAGAGGCGGTGATGTTGCTGGGTTTCTTACCTTTCATCTTAGTCCTCATTGCGGTGGTCGGAGTTGTCACTGGGAAAAAGGGAAAATATGTTTTTTAGAAGAATTCTAAGAAGAAAAGAGAAATGGAAAATAAGGGTGTTGTTTTCATTTTTTATATTCTGCCTCTAGAAGTCAATGTCGATACAGATATAGGCAACATCGGTACCGACTCTCAACATCGGTACCTATATATGTGACATCGCTACCGATGTTGCCCCTTTTACACTTTGATTTTTTTATTTTTTCTTTTTGCAGGAATAAGCTGCATCGAAGCAATTTCTTCCACAACAACACATAGATGAAAAGATGTGCCTGATTTTCCAACCACGATGGACCTATTACGGTCCACATTTACCACAGTCAATAGACCTATTGCAGTTCATATTTTTCTGATTTACCACCATCAATGGACCTATTATGGTCCACATTTGCCCAACTCACCGAACCTATTACGATCCACATTTCCCCAACTTATCACAATCAAAGGACCTATTAGGGTCCACATTTCCCCGACTTATCACAATCAACGGAGGTACTACAGTCCACAATTCCCTTACTTACCATAGTCAACGGACCTATTGGGGTCCACATTTTTCTGATTTACCACCATCGTTGTACCTATTACCATCCACATTTTCCCAACTCACTAGACCTATTACGATCCACATTTTCCCAACTTATCAAAGTCGATGGACATATTAGGGTCCACATTTCCCTGACTTACCACAATCAATGGACCTACTACGATCCACAATTTCTCGACTTACCCCAGTCAACGGACCTATTGCGATCCACATTTTTCTGATTAACCACAGTCAACGAACCTATTACGATCCACATTTTTTTTCTGACTTACCATGATCATCGGACTTATTAGGGTCCACATTCCCCTGACTTATCATAGTCAATAGACCTATTACGGTCCACATCTTTTCTGACTTATCACAGTCAATGGACCCACTACGACCCACATTTTTCTGACTTATCGCAGTCAATGGACCCACTACAATCCACATTTCCCCAACTTACCATAGTCAACGGAACTATTACGGTCCATAATTCCCCGACTTACCACAATCAACGGACCTATTGATGTCCACATTTTTCTAATTTACCACAGTCAACGGACCTATTACGGTCCACATTTTTCTGACTTACCACGGTCATCAGGCCTATTAGGGTCCACATTTCCCCGACTTACGATAGTCAATGAACCTATTACGGTCCACATTTCCCCGACTTACCAAAGTCAAAGGACCTTTTACGGTCCACATTTCCCTGACCTATCACAGTCAATGGGCCCATTACGGTTCGTATTTCCCCTACTTACCATAGTCAACGAAGCTATCACGAAGGTCGATAGGAAAACATTATCGAACCAGCAACCTACTAGGAGTGCCAAGAGACTAGTCACACAATGCTACGAGGCAAAGTTCCCAGATCATCATAAAGACCCCATATTGGAAAGTGCCAACCATGACAGGTCAGGTATGACCTCTAAACCGCGCTGCTCTTTCAATCGTGAGATTATACTGATCACATAATCAGCAGTGATCCCACGAGGGGTAGCCTGTGAGCACGAGATTTTGATCCCCACTTACGATGAAGCTGTAATTTACTTTCCTTTGCTAGTCTTTCACTACAGGGTTTCGGAGGTCCTCGGGAGAAGCATTCTTCGTTTCTTTCAAGCTCCAAGCAATTCTTTTTTACTCAGATCGGTCAAGACTAGGATAAAATTAAATCTAATACCTATACTAATGTGATAACATCTGTATTGGTATTGTCAACGTTGGTGTTAGCATAGCAATAAAGATATCGATATTGCCATCACAAATGAAAACAGGTTTGGTTTAAGCCAAAGTCTGCTCAGAAAAGGCAATAGTGACATCGATATTGACCACATCGGTACTAACATGGTCACATTAGTACCGACTTGGTCACATTGGTACCGACTTGGTCACATTGGTACCGATGTTGCCACATCATTACCGACATGGTAACACTGGTACCGACGTCACTGAGTCAACAGCATCAAGATGTAGAATTTTGGGAATAATGGGTGCAATAGTTCTCTAGGGCCCTTGTACCCTTAGTTGACCTCTCCAGCAAGCTAAACACTGTAGAGTGGCTGGAGAGGGTCACCCTTCCTTAGATTGGGGGGTGAAAAGTGAAAATGTGGGTAAATTATAATGAGATTTAGAATTTGGATTGAAGGGAGCTCCCTTACATAAGGAGGCTCACATTCAGACAAAAGGGAGGGGGATAGAGAGAAAGTGCATCTCATTTTCTGAAGAAGAAATCAGAAAAATAGAGCTTTATTAATTTCAAAAGGTTAAGTTGCATTAGTGTGTGTTTTAAGCTAATATTAAGGTGTAATCACTAAGTTTAAGTTACGTTTTTTTGAGAGAGCAAAGGGAAGTTCATAAGAAGGGTATGAACATGGGATTTCTAGGATTTTTCTAGGCAATCTTGAGTTTTAGATTCACCAAAAATCAAAAGTTAAAGCAAATAATGTCTTTAGCTCATGCAACTTTGTGCAATCTTGCTAAGTTTTAATTCAATAGAACTTATTGGTGGGATCATTTACTTAATCTCTTGATACATAAGGGTCCATACGTCTTCAACTTGGGGAGTATAACTTGTCCCACATCTTGTTTTTTCCTAAGCCAATTTACTAACTCACATGGAGAAAGAAATGAGGAGGGTTTCCCGGTGGAGCTTGGCGGATCTCAAAGAAGTGGATTCTCGACTACGGGGTGAGCCTCTGAGATCCTAGAGTTGTGTCTCATGCTATTTAATGTTTTGATGTTGTTTTGAAAGTGTTTAAGTGTTTGCGGTTTTCCATTTATATTCTGGAAAATTCAGGCAACTCTGACATCGGCATTGCAACATCGGTGTCGGTGTTACAATGCTGACACCAACATTGCAAACATCGACATCGATGTTATCTTTATATTCTAGAACTTTAATTTACAGATTATGCACTAATGATGGGTAATTAACATAAAATGACTTATTTACATGAACATATTGAGATCAGTGGAATATTTATGTCTATGTTAGTCTTTTTGACATATTCCGAGGAAAATTAATATTTAATCCGCGATTCCCTCTTTGCAGAGATAAAATTATTACAGTGTCAGAATTCCCCCGAAATATATACGAAAGAAAAGCATCTATGTTCATGGGCTTAGAATTGTTTACGATTTCCATTTATTTGTGAAAATCTAAGTTTCGACTAGGAAACCCCCACGAAGGGAACACCCCGTTCCCGGATATCAAACCCAACCAAATTCACATGCGGCATTTTCATTAATAAAATAAGCAACATACTTGTATAAAAATGGATCATTTTTATAACGAAAATCACGAGCCTTTGTCGTCACTTTTTATTTAACTCGACCACATGGGTCTTCCAAATATTCAAACCGAACATACTTGGTGCATTGGCACATACTTGTGTTGTGAAAATATATTGTGCTAGCCTTTGTGGATGCAGGTAAATTAGGTTAGATGTATGTTAGGATTTAATTTCCTTCGGGTATCTCACTTTAATAAAAAATTATGTATTTATTAGATTGGTTGTATAATAGGATATGGATGTATTCATTTAACTAGATCTCATGTATTTTAGGCAATTTTTATTCCCCATCCCCATAATATGTAAATAATTCCCCTTAGACTAGGCGCATTTACTTTCCTACGAGTTTACTTTTCGCACTTATTTATTGCTTTCCGTATGCATGTTAAATATAACTTGAAAATGATTTAGAACGAGATATCATAATATTGGAAAATGGTAGCCAATTGCCTAATATGGCTTAAACAACAATGAAATAAGTAACTCTCCAGACTCGAATCTCTATACTACGGTATCGTTTAGGCTTAACGAATCTAGGCTGTACTAAATTTCCTGGAAGAGTTGATCCGGGTGGCGACTTTGTATAACGTAGGCTAGAGGTTTAAGCTTCGAGTCTTTGGAACCATTTCAACAACCATAACACACATTTTCGAAAACCCCACGCCCCATCTCATGGGGACGGTGCATTGCGGTGATCGCGTGGGTAGAACATTATCTGCTCACAATAGCACACTCAGTTTGCTTGCCTTGATTATAGGACAACTGAGACTACAGAGACTAATTTATTCTTCCATAGATGGCTGAGAGAGATTAGGTTTCTGAAAGATCTTAAGTGGTACTCTTGGGTGACACATGATGACTTGTTGAGAATGATGCTATTTTATTTATCTAAGAAAAATAAATCAACTTTTGCTTAGAATGTACCAATGTGGTATGATTCTATCGAATTTAATTATCTTTTCTTTTCCTAAGAATGAACTATTAAAAGAATTAAAATGCAAAATACTTGTTGTTTACTTGTTACGTTTCCACCATCGACATTCATACATTTCGATAAACATACGCATGAATATTTTCAACAAGAAATGAAATCTTTATTGATGAAATAAATTGAAGTACAAATATTTTGGATGATCTGATTCCTGTCATTAACTATCCCTTTCAGATTTTTCTAACTAATGAATTATTGTTTTTCACTCATTGTCCTTAGTTTTGCCTGGGTCACCCTTTTCGGATTTTCAACTCATTAGAATATTTATCTTATTTTGCAAAAAAAAGCCCTAATTTTTGCTCAACCAACCAAATGTCAGCTAACATGCCAAATTTACATACATCTTTTTTAGTTTTATACTGCTTTTCTTAATTTGTTGCTTAAGCCTATCCTGATTGATTGGATTGACAAACTCGTTGCCATCCATATCCATGATCTTGACTACTCCTTTGCTTAAAACTTTCTTGATCATGAATGGACCTTCTCAACTGGGTCTGAATTTCCCTCTAATGTCCACATTTGAAGGTCTTAGCTGCTTCAATACCAAATCTCCTGCTTTCAAGAGCTACTTTTGGTGCTTGACTTTATTGTTGTATGCCCTAGCCATCCGCTATTGGTACATCTATAGGTGATCCAAGGCTTTTAGGCGATGCTTATCTATCATGTTGAGTTGTTCAAATTTAGCTTTGGCCTATTCTGACTCTCCCAACTTGGCTTCCAAGGTTACTCTCAACGATCCCGCTTCTGTTTCTACAGTAAAACTGCTTCCATTTCGTATACCATGATAAAAGAGTTTGATTTATGTGCGGTTCGAATGCTTATCCTTTAACCTCAAACCATGAAAGGTAGCTTATCTGCCCAATCTCGATAGGTGGTCACCATCTTTCTCAGGATTTTCTTTATTTATTTATTGGTTGCCTCAACTACCCCATTAGCTCATAGTCTATATGGTGAAGAGCGGTAATCCTCAATACTGTATTTCTCAATGAGCTCTGCCATTGCCCTTTGGAATTTAACTCCCTTATCTAAGAGAATATGGTGAGGAATCCCATAATGAGTGAAGATGTGCTTCTCCATGAACTTGGCCATTTTCTTGGCAGTGATATTGGAGTAGGATTCAGCTTCCTCCCATTTGGAAAAGTAATCCACTACCACCATGATAAATCTGTGTCCATTACCAGAGGAAGGACGAATCTCTCCAATTACGTCAATCCCCCATGGTGAGAATGACTAAGGAGTGGACAAGTTGTGGAGATCCGAGGGAGGTAAATGTCTAATGTCTCCATAGATCTGACATTCATGGTACTTCTTAACCTTTGTTACACAATCCGTGATCATATTGGTCTGATAATATCCTTGACGTTGGAATTTTTTGGCCAAAGCTAAGCTATTCATGTGTGGATTGCAATCAACAGCGTGCATACGTCTAATTACCAGTAGGGCTTCCTTCTCATTCAAGCATTGAAGCAACAAGCCCTCTATAGTGCTTTTGGAATATGTCTTTATCAAGTAGGTAGAATTGGACTGCCAAACAACGCAAAGAGTTGTGCTTGGAATATATTTCCCTATCAAGATAAACACCATCTTGTAGGAATCGGACAATGTCGAAGTACCAGCAACCTGAATCCGATTCCTCATCTACCACCACTATTGTCTAGTAATAGGGTTCCCTGCTGACTGGAGAACTAATAGTTTGATGGGTTACATCTAGGGCCCTTCCCATATAGAGGCCAAGAAAAAAACACATTTATCAAACTTGGCAAAGGCCATCCAGATTGCTTCCAGATAGGGGTGAAGCGATTCCTCCTTAATTTCCCAATCACTGGTCACTTTCCTAATAACCAAATACAAATCCCCAATGATTGAGACTTCCTTAGCTCTAACCTTCCTTAGAGCCTCCAAACCAAACAAGCAAGCTTCGTATTCTATCCCATTATTTGTGACTGGGAATTCTAGACATTTGGATAATGGTATGACTTCATTTTGAGGTGTGATTAAGACTACACCTAGTCCTGCCCCTTTGTGGTTCATGGCACCATCAAAGTACATGGTCCACTCCTTCTTGACTTCCTTTACCAAGGATAATTGCTCATCCAGAAACTCCAGTTTTTCCACATAATCAGAATCTAAATCCTGATTGGCTAAGAATTCAGCAACTGCCCATCCCTTGATGACTTTCCACATGTTGTACTCAATGTCGAATTCAGAGAGGAACAAAAACCACCGGGATAGTTTACCAGCTAATGTGGGGGATTTGCACAAGTACTTCATGGGATCAACCTTGGCTACTACCTACAAGCTTCGTATTCTGCCCATTATTTGTGACTGGGAATTCCAGATATTTGGACAATGGTATGACTTCATTCTGAGGTGTGATCAAGACTACACCTAGGCCTGCCCCTTTGTGGTTCATGTCACCATCAAAGTACATGATCCATTCCTTCTTGACTTCCTTTACCAAGGATAACTGCTCATCCAGAAACTCCAGTTTTTCCACATAATTAGAATCTAACGCTTGATTGGTTAAGAATTAGGCAACCGCTCATCCCTTGATGACTTTCCGCATGATGTACTCAATGTCGAATTCAGAGAGGAACAACAACCACTAGGAAAGTTTACCAGCTAATGTGGGGGATTTGTACAAATACTTCATGGGATCAACCTTGGCTACTACCTGCAACTAATAAGATTGAAAATAATGGCATAACTTCTTAGTCACCCATACCATTGCAAAGCATATCTTTTCCACCGCCGTGTAACGGGTTTCATACTCTAGAAATTTCTAGCTCTAGTAGTTAATTTCATGTTCTCTTTTGTCATCATGCTCTTGTACCAGCATTACCCCTATAGATGATCCTTCGATTGCTGAGTAAAGAATAAGAGGGCGCTGGACATGGGAGGTTTCAAGATAGGAGGTTTAATCAAGTATTACTTGATCTTCTCGAATGCGATCAGCACTGGTCATTCCATAACATCGTTGTTACTTTTGTAGCAGCTTAAAGATTGGCTCACAAATGGTAGTCAAGCGAACTATGAACCTACTGACGTACTATAAAGATCTTAAGCACGACCACACCTCTTTCTCCATCTTTGGTACTGACATCTCCCTGATGGCTTTGCTCTTATCCGGTTCCATTTCCATGCCCCTTTGACTCACAATGTACCCTAGCAACTTACCTGAGGTCACTCCAAATATGCACTTCTTTAGGTTTAGACGGAGGTTGTACTTCTTAATTCAAGTAAGGAACCTACCAAGGACTTCCAAATGCTCCTCTCGAGTGTTGGACTTGACTAGCATATCATCCACGTACACTTCTATTTCTTTGTGGATTAAGTCGTGCAACAAAGCTATTGCATCTCTTTGAAAGGTTGCTCCGGCGTTCTTCAACCTAAAGGGTAATAACCTTGTAGCAATAAACCCCCCACTCGGTGATGAAAGAGGTTTTGATCTTTTCTTCTATAGCAATGAGTATGTAGTTATACCCCGAGAAACCATCCATGAAGGAATATATAGCGGCCTAAGCAGCACTGTTATCCAAATGTCACTATGAGGTAGAGGGAAGTCATCTTTTGGCGAGACCTTGTTCAAATTTCTAAAGTCTATGCACACCCGAACCTTCTTATCCTTCTTTGCAACTGGGATGATGTTGGCTAGCCGGGTGGGGTACACAACCACTTCTAGGAACTTGGCTTCTATCTGCTTGGCCACCTCTATCTTCACCTTCTTAGCCCATTCAGGTTGTAGTCTTCGCAGCTTTTTCTTGACTGGTTGACTAACGGATCGGTTGGAATTCTATGTTTGGTGATTTCTCTATCAACCCCGAGCATGTCTTCATATGACTAGGAGACTACTACCACGTGTTTTCTAAGTACATTTGTTATCTCACGCTCTTCCTCAAGAGTTAGATCACTTGAAATCATCAACATTTTAGGTGACTCATCCGTACCTAAATTTATTTCATGCAAAGAAGTATCAGTTATGCTAAAAACATTATGCGTACGATCATGAAAATGCATGTTGTCATCTGGCAAAACATCACACAAATAAGCAAAGTTCGGATTTCAATGATTGAAAAGCCTCATAGGCAGAGTTGTTAACATCAAAGACTTTATTAATGTTAAAAATTACATCACTAGCATCATTACCCTCCGCATGCAGAGGGTCTTCTTCCATTTTGGTGGCTGGCTCTTCAATGGCAGGATCCGCAAGAACTACCTTCTTCTCCTTGATGATGGCTTTGGTGATGATCTCTGTAGCTGCAGCTAGTGTATTTTCCTTGGCGCCTCCTTCTTCCTTCTTCATTAAGATAGTCAAGGCTTTAGTGATATCCGAGATGGCCTCCTATATCTCATCCTTCATCAATTCAGATTTAGGTTCATGTTCAATGAACATCTTCACTCTCCCTTTATCCTTGAAAAAATCAACAACCACATCCAGATTCACAACCTACACCTCCTCCTCCTCGTCCTCCTCTTCAACAACCCCTTTCGAGAACTCAACCATCTCTAAGCCATCCACAAACTAACTGATCAAGGCTAACATACACTCATTCGGGAAGTCATTTACATCCCCGAAGATCTCAAACCATGGAACCTACTCTTCATTTACCGTGACTGGCTCACTATCCCCTAGATACTGCCTAAGGCCTTTAATAGTATAGATCCCAATCAAGCCTTGAGAGTTAATAGAAGTGAGACAATGGCTTCCACCATTCACTGGTGATAGTTGCCTAATCCCTTCCCAGGGATAAATCTCTGCCTCTTCATGATTCTTTTTAAATCATTGAGAAGTAGCGGTACCCCATAGGAATTTTCTTCTTCCTCCTTGCATCTTGACCAATCATGATAAATCACACTAGGTGGGATAGGAATATTCCCATCCCACCTATTGTTTGAGGGGGAGTCTAACACTCCACCATTTTCCTATATATAGGGCTCCAGCTCCTCATTATTCCATACTTCATCTCAGCTTTTCTCTCTGAGTTCGACATCTCTCTCTTTGTTCATTGTGCGAGATCCTCCACGAGTTTCTCCAAACAAATGAAGAATTCTTTTGAAGGCTCTTTCTAAAGTGAGCCTTTTTGGTTTATTTTTGAATTGGTCTTCGAGCAGTCTAGTAGCTGCTATTTACTAACGTGTTCTTCCTCAACGAGGTTTTGGTCAGTGAAGATCCATGTGCATTAATCGTAGAGGCTATCCTAGTTTGGAAGCTCATGCTAACGAAATTCTACAGAATTGCTCTAAGGGAATACCGCTACCAAAGAAAGAGAAAGCACGTATCAACTAGTAATGTTGTAAACTTATATGATAGGTTTCTTTTATAAGCTTTATAAACCTAAAAGAATCTATTGAACATTTTAACCTAGATTATATCAATCATGAAATGCTTAGGAGTTCTTTTAGGTTAATTTTAAGTTTTGAAATTTTGCGTTGCAACATTTGCATGTTTAGTTACTATCTTGATTAACTAACAGTAGATTCTGCCTTATGCTATGCATATGATTGAAAATAATATGTTAATAGCTATTTTCTATGGATTGATTAAAGTATTTTGAGCATGACTTAGGTTTCAATTCCTGTTATAGAAAATGACGTGATAGCTAGATTAAGGTTTTGCTCAAACTTAGTCTAGGAGATTATCCTATAAATTTGAAATGTTTTACCACATGTGTAAATGCTTTGATTGAGGGTCGTCCCATACTTCACTTAATTAAAGAACGAAATCTTTAAATCATAATTGTCTATGGTATAATGAATCAAAGTGCCCGTGGTTATTTTGGCAAGGATTGGACTTGGCTTCTGATTCACTTTAAGGGAGGCATCTCTTACCTAGAAATATCCATCGGTATTAGATTCAAAAGAACCCAAGAGACTTTTATGACTTAGTCAATTTCTAGTATGGGAATTGGATTTCGCATATGGTTTTACAAATGCGGTTTAAGTTGTTAAATTAAAACTTATAGACATAGGTGCAATGACTTAAACATGGACCTTGTTTGTTTTTCATGCTATGTGGAGTCTTGGCATAATAGAATGATTATGTTATACCAGTCCCAAGCATGTTCCTTGAGAGTTAATAATTCTAAATAGCCTAGAATTATTATTTTCATAATCATATCCATCGTATAAGACCTAGACTAGGGCGAGACCAGCAACACCAATAAAATCCCTACAACAATATTAAGGCGGTATATAGTCTTCTCATCATAAACCATGATACAAAGCTTTTAACGGATATATGCACATGTACAACATGCCTTCCCTTAACATGTGTTTGGTCATGAGACTAGATGGGGTTAATGCCTTAACTAAGATGGGTTAGTTGTGCATATTATTGGAGCTAATGCCAAATTGGAGACACATTTGAAGAGTCGTACAATTGAGTACGCATGTCTCAAGAAAGAGAACTCAAATGGATTAGCAATTGTAAGGGATGCAAATGGATAGGTTCCAACCATGGTTATCTTATTGTGGCTTGACCTGTGATAGTGGGAGTAATGAGGAGTGGCTATAGATGCTACCTACTAAAGAAAATTGGTTTGACCAATTTTCTTGAATTAAAATAGAAGGGGCTATTTGAATGTCGAGATAATTGTAGGAATTGCGTGTTTAATTAAAGACCTTATATTACATCCATGTACATATACTAATGTCTAAACAAATTCTATCTTATATCTAGGTTGTATAAGAACACTAACACTGATATGCATCTGATTGACAACAAATTTTAAAGGAGACAACTTTGATGAGTGGTTCAAGTGTGTGACAAAGTTCCTAAAGAGCATTGGTCTAGATTATATACTAGATGATCCATATCCCAAACTCCTCGAAGAAGATCCTTTCATTTATCAAATTGATAAGTATATGAAACACAAAAGAGACTGTGATTTCGCAAAGAACTTCATGGTCAATACTATGCTTCCAAGGTATAGGGATCTTTGCAAAAATATGGGCCTGGAGTCTATGATTGTGTAGCTTGTAATAATGGATGAACCTGAAAAACTCATGCTATCTACAAGTCTAGGGGCTGACATCTCAATAGTTGAGTTTGCCATGACTGTTTATGATAACTCTGAACAATCAAGGAAAATGGGAGTTACTTATGATTAGGATACCTTGAAATGAATTGTATTGAAAAGTTTACCGCATAGGAACAACAATTTCAAAACAGATTTCTATAGCATCAATTATTATTGTAATTTTTCCAAGATGGTAGACTTGTTAGAACAATATGATAAACAATTTAGAAATAAGCTTGAGAATCAACTTATTGCTGAGGATCGAAAGATAAGAAAGTCTAGGGTTTCTAAGGTTAAGAGAAGACTCATGAAAAATGCCAAAATGAAACGCAGGTTAAGAGCTCTGATTTCTGAACAAGTGAAGAAGAAGCTAAGTAAGGCATCTAATTCAAGTATGTTCATGATAGAGAGTGTCTCTACAGTTCCCTATGAGTTTACTTGTGTATTAGATACTGGTTGTGGTGCTCATATCTATACTTTTGTGCAGGGATTGCAGAATAGTAGGAGGTCTGCAAAGAGGGAAATGGACCTAAGAGTTGGAAATGGAGCATGGGTTGCTGCAATAGTTGTACGGACATATAGCCTTAGTTTGCCTAGTGGCCTAGTTTTAGTTTGAACAATTGCTATTAAATTCTTGTTGTCATTAAGAATATTATTTCTGTTGCACTTTCAGCAACAGAGGAATTTGAAATTTTATTTTCTAACAATAAATGTCAAATTCAACGTGATAATGTTCTTTATGCTTGTGGAATATCTGTGGATGGCATTTATGTTCTAGATACTAAAATAGAAATTCTAAATATGAACATTATTAAGAAATCAAGATTAGATAAGAGAATCCTATGGCACTATTGACTAGGCTTTATGAATGAGACTCACTTAACTAAGTTACACAAATGTAGAGATGTAGGCCCAATGGAATGAGAATCCTATGGTGTGTGCGAACCTTGTTTGAAGGGGAAGATGACTAAGAAACCTTTTTAAGGAAAGGTAGAGTGTAGAACTAGTACTTTCGAAATAATACATTCCGATGTATGTGGTCCAAAGAGTGGTAAGACACATGAGGGTTTCATCTACTTCATAACCTTTATAAATGATTACTCTCGATATGGTTATTTGTACCTTATGAGGCACAAATCTGAAAGTTTTGAGAAATTCAAAGAGTTTAGAACTGAAGTAGAGAAACATCTTGGGAAAAGTGTCAAGACCCTTCAATCTGATTAAGGTGGTGAATACTTAAACTAAGAATTTCAGGATTATCTAAGGGATAAACGTATTTTATCTTAGTGGAAACCTCCTTATACACCCCAACACAATGGAGTGTCAGAAAGGAGAAATCAAACCCTACTCGATATGGTTCGGTCATGATGAGCCAAGCAGAACTCAGCAGATCCTTTTGGGGTTATGCACTTGAGAGTGTAGTTTATATTCTAAATAGAGTGCCCTCTAAATCAGCAAATCCTTTTGAAAGGTGTATGTTTGTTAGTTACCCTAAGAACAATAGGGTATAACTTCTTTGATCCCAAGGAACAAAAAAGTCCTTGTTTCCAGAAAAGCTCAATTCCTCGAGAAGGAGCATATACTTGCGAAAGCTAGTGGGAGCAATCTTGAGTTAGTAACTAAGAAATATCAAATAGACAATCAACTAATTATACCTATAATTGTTACACAAGATAGTGTAAGCATGGAAAAACCTACTATAACACTAACATTGCATAGTTCATGCTAGGCTCCAGTCGCTCCCGAGCGATAAGGGTTCCACATCACTGATAATAAACATCTCTTCCTAATGGGAGATGATGATTCCAAGACTTACAAGGAGATAATGGAAAGCTAAAAATATGGCAAATGGCTTGTAACTATGATGTTGAAGATGGACTCCATGTATGAAAATAAAGTCTAGAGCTTAATTAATGCTCCAAGTTTGATTAGTCCCATAAGATGCAAGTGGGTTTTCGAGAAGAAAACTGACATGGATGGTAACATAGTTACCTATAAAGCAAGGCTGGTTGTAAAAGGGTACAGTAAAAAAGAAGGCATTGACTATGATGAGACCTTTTCAGTGGTGGCCATGCTAAAGTCTATTAGGATACTCCTTGCCAGTGACTCAGGTTAAACATGACCAGAATATTAACGAGTATGGCATGAAGCACATGGGTAATTGGCTCTAGAGCAAGTGGGAGATTGTTAGACATGATGTATGCCCTAGAGGCAATTAGGGTGATATATCTTTATTAGCTATAATGTACAAATAGTTTTAGATTATTATTAATAATAATTAAGGCATCTTTGTTGCTTATCAGTGCTTTCAATTAATTTATGTATCTTGTTAGTGTCATATATGCATAGTATTAAATAGTCTAAATACCCCTAGTCATAGTTTCATCTAGACTGGACATCAATGGAACAGACGAACTAGCATGTGTAAGCTTACTCCTTGGATCAGATCCAAGAAATCGATCTCATGAGCTGAAGGTGATACCTTGAGTTAACACATGAATGTATTCGAGTAATACATTGGAGACCGCTATAAGATAGACATTCAGAAATAACTATATCCATGTGTTGGTGTCATGTCTTATTGCAGTAGCAGTACAAGTATCCTCAAACCTGAGATACTGGTTATCTTGTGTAGGAGTTGCTATTCTTTGGGTCATACTTATTCATACCTTGGTGATCAGGATGACATGGATGATTATGGGTATAATGATGATCACATGTTGGTAAGCCAAGTAGTCAAGATGGGATCCATTGCTTCTGATATACTATATAGTAGGAGATGTACCTTAGGGGCCCTTGTTGAAGTGACACACTCATGAACCTCTAATTAGAGTATAAGATTGATAGAAAGGGTTTCTAGTCAATCTTGGTACATAATGGCTGAGTGGTGTTCTTCGTGAATAAGTCTAATTCCGGGATAGCTACGGCTATTATACGAGCTAACACTTAATCCAAGCTCAATGCATTGGATGGTACGTAACTTGATGGAAGGAGTGTATTGTATTGTTTACTACTGCAGAAGCGGATCAAGTCACAAGCACGTGATATTCCAAGTATTGGGGGATTATACGCCTTTGCTAGAAAGCCCATTTGATCGTCTATAAATATCGGGTTCCATATCGGTCTGGAACACTGAGCCTAAAGGTTTCCAAATGGGAAGCCAAATTTAGGTTAACCTCTAGTGGCTCAATACTTTGGGATCATATGAGGTCACACACTTTGGGTCTTTATCAGACTAAGTAAAGAACCTATATATTGGTTCTATGTTGAGAATATTTGGGTGTCGAATTAGTTAGAAGAATTATTAATTTGTTGGACCGAATTAATAATTAAAGGGAATAAAAAGAATATAGGGAAAAATTGCACAGAGCGGAGCAAGTGAATTTTTTCATTGCAAGTGGGCCCGAAATGAACATGGGTTGTTCATAGAGGGGTCTGCGTAGTTGCCCTTCAAGATGAAAAGCTCACGGGCTGCTTGCAAGCAAGGCATACCCACACAAGCTAGCGGGTTGCAATCCCACAAGCGTTGCCCATGGCAGCTCTTGCATGGGCTTGTAGCACAAGGCCGCTAGGGTGCTGCAACGAGCAGCCCGCTAGCATGGGCTTGCAGTAGATCGCAAACCCATGCTTGCGACACAAGGCAAGCCCACAAGGGCTTGCATTGTGAAAGAGACCTGCGATTCCTAATGACCCGCACAGCTTACCTGTGTTCACCACTATTCTATTGATAATTTTAATAACTTGTTCGAGAATTTTTAGCTTTAAAGTACAGGTGTTGTCAATACCACTTATCAAATAGCAAAATGATGATAACTGCAAGTATACAGTTGCGATGTAGTTTTAAAAGATATCGAACCCACAGGGAAGGAACCAGCTCTACAGATCAACAAGGGAAACGGAATAAAAGAAAATAAAATAAATGATTTTATTTTAGTTGGGTAGGATGGGATATGATATGGATAAATGTATATAGATCAGAGTAGAAGAAATCAGTATAGATTATCCCTACGAACAAGTATAGAAAAGAAAACATGCAAAATCAACAAAGATATTACGTACACTAGACTAATTTAACAAATTCGGTTCTAGATATTCAGATATTCAATTATTCACCACAGAGCAACACATGAAATGACTTTCCTAAATCTAGTGCAAACGAATTAAGACATTATATAAACCTAGATAACAATACTACTATGCTTAGTACGGGTCACTCTCACATAGCCATATTTAGCAAGTTACCATTCCAAAAATGTTGGATCACTAAACAGCGTTATAATCACAGATCCAGTGATTACACACAATCTCGTTAACCTCGAAACTACTCTTGAAGTTAACTCAAAAGCATATAACTTGATTAATGTAAAAGACTCTACACGAAATACACATTATGACACATAGACATATCATAAACTTCAAAATAGAAAGTATAAGTAGAAAGCAAAGCAAAGTTGTATGGTATGCAAGTGAAAGCTAACGTTTATCTAACCATATCCACTCCTTAATGGGAGTCGTCAATTCCTGCAATTCCTGCATCTGCTTTGAATTCGGTCTCGACCCTTACAGAACCTTCGCTAAGATGCTATTCTTTGTGAATATCGAATAAATGAATATTGAAGAACGAAAACTTTTATTGATAAGTGATTTACAATTACACTTATACAAAAATCGCTCGAATATGTAGAGAAATCTAGTGATCGAAATAAGGTTCAAATCACTTATACATTTTCTCGCTGACTTAGAATGAAACAAACTCTACACAATTTTTCTCTCTATCTAAACACCATATATGCCACTCTCACTC
>CATIWQ010156280.1:0-12002 GCA_949673415.1 Euphorbia schlechtendalii
TCAAGTTATATGCCTTTGAGTTAACTTTAAGAGTAGTTTCGGGGTTAACGAGATTGTGTATAATCACTGGATCTGTGATTTTAATGCTGTTTAGTGAGCCAACATTTTTGGAATGGTAACTTGCTAAATGTGGCTATGTGAGAGCGACACGTACTTTAGAGCTAGTCCTTCCCTATGGGATCGATATCTTTTAAAACTACATCGTAACTGTATACTTGCAGTGGTCACCATTTTTTCTATTTAGATAAGCGATACTGATAACACCTGTTCGTATTTTGAACTTATATCTTACCGGTAGGAAAGTGGGAGACAAGGTTTTTGTCTTCATTATTAAATAAAAATTCCTAGGAGTTATTAAAGTCGAAACCTTGTAAACAACACTTCCCTATAAGATTACCTAAATTTTCTATTAAGCCTTTAAGGAAAACCCACCTGCCGGAAGCACTAACTGTTTGTTCCTTGTGCAGCTCATGCATATAAATTATCGTGAACATCATTTCTATGATATGATAATCACATTTTCTTGCAGCCATGAAATTTATTTTGTGTAATAACCGTATAAAAGTTAAAAAATTTATACTCAACAAGATGAAAAAAAAATTTGGCATGCAATCAAACATTATAACGATAAATAACCATCAAACACATGCATTGGAAATTTTATTAATCGCCTCTCAGTGTTTTCAGCTTGGACCAAAAATGAAAGAGGAGAGAGAGTTGATAAAGGATCCACACCAGTCATCCCAATCTAATAAACCTAGACAACAAAAGAAAACTATGGTCGAGATAAACCAACAAGCTCTCTTTAACTCTTTCCAAAACATGATTATATCTGATGCCTTTATCAAAAAATTTTGTGCTATTATCCCTAGGAAAGAGGCAGAGGACCCTTCACCATTCGATAAAGGGAAAAGTTTCCTAATTGAGGGAGAGCCTTCCAACATTGAAAAGAAATGGAAAGAGATAGAAGAGATACTGCCAAAACTAAGGCAGTTCAACGGGCCAACTGTCAACCGATATACAGACCCACAAAACTTTTCCCTTATTGCTCTATATACTTTATCGGTAAATTTGTTCATGTCATACATCCCATTTTTTTGTGGGAACAATTCTTCTAGGGCACACATTGAAGGTTAACTCCGAGTTATGACTAGCATAGACGTGCTAGAAGCCCACATGGTCAACCTCTTTAAGACTACCTTAAGGATTCATCCACTGATTGGTATATGAGGATACATAGTCAAGTTAGCCAACTTGAAATCATTATGTGCATTATTCATAGAAAATTATGCATACAATGTCAAGGTCGAAACCACATTCAAGGTCTAGATGTTATTCACTAAGGAGTGAATAAACCCTTTGAGGCATACTACAAAAAGTGGAAGGTAAATCAAGCTCTAATGGACAGAGCTCTCAAAATGGAAGCCCTAATTATGAAACTGGTAGAGGGGTTCAAACCTCGCTTCTAAGAAGAGGTGATTATGAAAATTTTAACACTTATGGCAACGTGGTCGAATATGCTGAAAAAGGTACACAGACAGGTTAGAGGAGTTAGCCTACTATGATAAACCCAAAGCCTACGAAAGGACATACGAGAAAGCCCTGACAAACCTCAATTACCACTTACACCAAGACGGCACACACAACTGTCAAACATATTGAGATGGTAGCAATCGCTGAGTAACCATTCCCTACACAATCAATATCTCCATGGGTCGAGTTATTGGCCCAAAACATCACCAAGCTCCAAAAATCTAGAACCATGAAAAGTCTCCGACCCTTTGTTCCACCATGTCCCATAGATTGAGAGAAATTCTTCTCATACCTTGTAATCAAGGGGCACAAAACCAATGAATGTGTCAAATTTCTAAAAAAACATCTTGAATATCATTGTAGATGGGAAATCGGTTGAACCCGAAAGGAATCCAAGTAGCCAAGAAAACCCCTTGCTCAGTTTTAGTGGGAGCCTCAACCCTATCTTCCTCCATGGTGATAGACAAGGAGGAAGAGATAATAGGGTACATCACCCTAGTTTTGAAATGAATGACCTAAAACCATACCAACTATTCATTGATCAAGTAGTAGGGGATCTCCTCAAGCTAAGATCACCCAAAGGGCTAACTTTCCTAGCCTCCACAATATTGAAATGCTCTAGTGTTACCGACATGGATGAGTTCATAGAAAACTTTTATGATCTCATGGAGGAACATCACATACTAGTTAAAGTTCTTTTTACAGTCTTCTTGTAATTTTTTAATGGCCCCACAATGGAGTGGTACAACAAGTATCCCGTCAATCAATTGCATTGATGGATGAGCTTCAAAAGTTTTTTTACAGAAGCTTTCAGTAGCATACAGATGATAGTAAATGTTATCTCCCTAGATCCTTCCAAGGATGAAAGAAACCAAGTCCATGATAGCAGCTTTGAAAATAACAACCTCACAGCTCCTCAATGACATTCCGACCTGGTTTGGGAAGATAAAGACAAATTAAGAGATTCATGAAAGTTATAGCCTTATCCCTAGAACTAATATCTTTCTTTAAAGAAGAGGATGTAGATGACCTTTTTGACAAGTTCTATTAGATAATGGAATATTACCATGTCCATGAACGCATCTACATGGGAGTCATTGAACATTTTCTCAAGAATGAAGCATGGGAATGGTATCTCTACATCCATGCATGTGATTTTAATTCATGGGTCCCATTCGAAAGATTTATTAAAGAAGCCTTTAGGAAGCAAGAAGTATCCTTTAATGCGATCTTCACCAATGAAAACAATGATGGAATGAACCACCAACTAGATGATGAGGAAGCAAACCCTATATTTGAAGAATTGAGGTGGATGAGGCAGGTACGGAGATATATTCGAGACCTCTATACAAGAGGATTATTAACTGTTGCTCAATGGGAAGGCAATAATTATTATTACGCTGGCAACTCGGACCCATTACAATTTCTTAAATGGTTCCATGAAATGATGGGCATGTATGATATATCAACCCTCAAGAACTCTATCATATTTCCAATGTTCTTAGAAGGCCGAACCTTAAATTGGTATTGAAATTTCCCTACCGCAAGAACCTAGGATTAGGGAGTTGTATAGAGTATCTTGACGTCTTCTCCCTACCACATCCCTATTATACAAACAATGATGGGTAATATTCCTGGGTGATAAACCCCAAACTAGTTTCTTTCTTTTTGACCCGTTATTAGAAGCAGCTTACTTAATACCCGAAGATAATATTACTTACATCCTTCATCAAACATTAATATCGACCCTCACTAGGTACAAAGTAGTCTGGGGAGAAAACATTTTAATCAATCCACCTCCAGCTCCCTATACCTTTGTTACTCGTGATGAAGGACTCCATAACATCCCTATACTACCTGCACCAACACTCTAACTTTCCATATAGAGGGAGGCATTGGTGACATGATTCGCCTTGCCCTAATATATCAAAACACAAATTATATCGGATCTACATTGTTCTTGGAATTTACTTTATCCTTAAGGAGCAACCCTAAGGCAAACATCCCGAGAGTTATATCGCTAGTACCCAAATTTTGTGATTTTCTACTAGAAAACTCTCAACGCTCTATAAAACAAGAATTCGAGTTCCATATTAACACCATACTCATAGAAGAACCAAGAACAAAGGAGGAAAACTCCCACTTGGAGATATTAGGGGTAGGCCCCTCTAGGATCAATTTCTAAATAGAGGAAGATTACTGCAGTTGGGAAGAAGAATGGGTTCATAACTATCAACCTCCACCTAGCTGAAACCTTAAATGCATTCTTGAAGAATTAAAGTATATGGGGGAAACCTTCCTTATACACTTCCTTGATATATTTTATGATTACACAACTGAGCATGTCATCTTAAAAGTTGGATATTACAGCCAACATCACTTCTTTTTACATGGAAGCTCTCTTGAGTGGTAGGAGAGAATCCTCGAATACTGCCAAATAGATTGGGTTGCCCTGAGCTCATCACTTTTCACTTATTTCACAAAAGTGGAGCCTTATTCTCATCTCCTTAGAAGAGGTTCAAGTCTCTCATCCCATATGGAAGTCCTAGAAGTCGTAGGACCAAATCCTAAGCACAGTCTCGATTACAATGCGACAGTAACTTCATAAACCAAGAAAATGAGCTTAATTTCTCATTCGACAATAACAACTTGGATTTTTCATTTTATCCAAATGTGGAAGATGATGAATCTTGGGGAGAATGGGAATTCAATGAGTTAAACATTGAAGATGTAAGCATTGACAACGTTGGAAAACCTCCCTAGGACACATATTATGAAATTAACTCTAACAACCCTGGAACCAATTCCACTCGTGATTCTGGAATCTTGACAAACCAATATGAAAATACATAAGGCTATTGAGAAGGGGAAAACTCAGTCAGAGACCTATATGAAGAAGGATAAATGAAGATGAATAATCTTTCCTCATAATACTAACAAGTTAATCGAAGACCTTTATCATTGATTATAATTTTAAAGCTAATGCAACCATCAAATTTCTAGAAAACAAAGAACCTTCTATCAAGCACTCTTCTTAACATGCAGTTCCACCGCTTCCTAAAAGAAGGATAATTGTCAAACCCATGGATATATGAGACATACCATTAGAGGACGACTTCAATGAATTTGCAGCGTTTGAGTCTTTGTGAGTTATAATGACCCATCCAAGGAACAATACTCAAAGTGGACAAGGATACTAGCCAAGTAAGCCTTTCAATGGTGATACCATCCAACCCAAAATACCCCTCTAGAAGGAAAAGGAAAACATAGAATTTCCCATTATGGATCAATTTAAGATAACTTCCACCAAGATGAGTATTTGGTAGCTCCTAATGAAGTCTAAAGCCCACCACATGGCTTTAGATAAAAGGCTAATAAAAGTTGAAACCTCAGCCATATCCACCTTGAAAGAGGTATGTGCATCGATACATCTTACACCAAAGCCAACGAACATCACTTTCTCGACTTAGGACTTACCTAACGATGGGCAGAACCACCACTATGCTATAGATGGTCTGTCGCAACCAAAATGACTGGTGTTGCATGAAAGTGTTGCAATTTTAGAGAAAAAAATGATTTTTCACAACACATAAAAATGTGTTAAATTAGTGTTGCAATAATTAAGAAAGTGTAAAAAAATTCCCTTTTTCATAATACTTTTCACTTACCATTGCGAAAAAACACTAATGAACAGTGGAAATTTAGAGGTGAGATGTTTTGCGCTTATTTTTAAACGGAAAGATAAATTAAAAAATAAATAACAATATCAAAAAAACTAACAAATAATTCACCGTCATTCATTTATTGGCTCCTCTTTGCTCATTTTTTTACTTCTTTCCCTCTCCGTGACTTCCCTTTTCTCTATCATTCATCCACAAACCCTCTCTATTTCTCAGAGATCAACCTTCAATCGCACTCTAATTTTGCATTTTTGTCAAAATCATTACTAGAAACCCTAATTTTTCATTCTCGTACTCTCTAGAATCGACTATGGCAGAAACTGTGCCGCTGATGACCAGCAACATCGTGAACATTGGAGGTCGTGGAAAGACCATTGAAGAAGTCTACCAAAAGAAGAGTCAACCATGGATTCCTTGAAGTTTGTAATCGATGTTGAGAACAAGCTGATTATCATTTATAACAATGGAAACAGAGTTCTAGTTGAGATTAGGTTTGTATTCTCTTCTAGTTTTTCTTCAATTTCTACTCACATACAAGTTTCCATATGATATTGTAAATTTTTTTAATTGTGTTTTGTATATAAGAACTATAATAGAAACCTCCTGGATTAATTTAGAAATGTTCATCACCATGCCAATTATGCAACAATTTTGTTTTAATCTTATCCATTATAGTGTAATTTTCCTTTAACTGAATTAAGAAAATAGTAGTAGAAAATGCTTATTAACCACAACAAGTTCTCATTGGAATATGCTTTATTAGTTTGTACAGATTAGTTTGAGTAAAATCCTGTTAGTGTTAATAACTAGTCTCAGGCTGTTTAATGAGACATAGCCTGTGTTTACTTGTTTGATTTTGAATTTGCAAATAATAGGGATTTGTAAGCAGTAACTACTTCATAATTAAATGTTACTTGGTCACTTATGGAAATGGCGGCAGTGAAAATATGGGATTTTATTGGAATATTCGGAGTGAGTTCAAATCTTTACTAAGTATTTCTTCTTAGTAGTAGAAATACTAAGACATAAACATATATTGTAATATTGGCATAATCATAATTTAGCTGATTAGTTGCAGTGATAGATGGGGTGAAGTATTCGATTTCACACGAATGGGTAAAGCATGAAGGCTCTGTTGCTACCGTTGGTATCATTAGCCATGCCCAGGTTCTTTTTTCTTACTTAATTCAACTTTTTATATATTTTTTCTATGTTTCTTTCTTACGTTTTTTATACCATTCATACTTTTCCACCATAGTAAATTTGATTCTTTCTTACGTTTCATTTCGTCAATTATAGCTTTTTGAATGTCTGCTAGGTTTGTTTCAGTAGTTGCTGAATTAATTGATTTTTGTTATGTTGATGGTATTGAGCTCATGTGTGACAAATATGAATTTGTTTATTCAAATGTTATTGTGATCAAGCTTCCCATCAGAGCTGTGGTGTTAGCCTAACTTAGCGGAGTTGTCTTAGACTCTTGGTGATCTAATTCAATCTCAAGATAGGGCACACAAGATTGGTCAGGCATTTAGAAAATTTAGATTGTGAATTCAAGACTAAAAACACTAAAATAATAGCATCTGGATAAACGTTAGCTTGATTTAGACTTAGGATATATAAATGGTTTTAATTAAATAAACTAAATAGTTAATACCTACTGCAAATTATAAACAATTCATTTTATACAAGATTAGGGGAAGGGTGAATAAGTGCCAAACAAATTACATGGATATTCAAACAACTTGTAGGCTTATTTAACTTGAACCGTGCTTCATGACTCAGTTGCAAACAAAAGGCAATGTCTAGTCTATAAGCTAATTTATGAATTATGATGTGAAGTTGTTCACAACTTCAAATAAGAATTACTGCAGAGATATGAAGTGCATCGTGTATGTTTAACAAATTTTAGTTAGTTGAGGACAAATCTCTTACCATTTTGGTTTATGAGTTGGATTACTTAGGAGGGTCACTAATTTCTTTTCTTTACAATTGCTAATGAATCAAAGGAGTAAATATCATCTACCTAAATATAAGAAAAATAGATGCCCTTCCTTAAGATGACTGGTGAAATCCTGAATTTTGATCCATTATTGTTTTAGTTACTTGAAATTTGTTTTAGGTGATCATTTTAGGCATTCTTTTTTCAATGACTATCAAGAAGACATTGAGATGAAAAGAGTACTGTGTGTTCATTGTACACAAATCTTTACCAAAATCAAGTCTTAGATACTTTCATCTTAAGATGTTGAGCAGGGAAAACTACTTTTGTATTTCGTAATTTGAAGTGGGTTTATTATTATGGTATAGGGCCTCCATGTTCTTTCTAATCACTTCTTTGTAATTTGAAGTGGCTTTGGTATTTGCTTTTTGTTTCTTACATATTCAAAAGTAATAGTGACTTATATACACTATCAGGTTAAGCATATACCTAAAACTCGTTAAAACATAATAAAACTCGTTGATCTTTTTGGTTGATGATGGCATATATATTTTCTATTCTTTTATGTTCTCTTCTCTGCCCTCAAAATAGATGCTAAAGCCTGTAGTCTAATGGACAAACTTGATACCACAAAGATATCCAATCCATTAGTGAACGAAACTAAGGATCATTCATCTGAAGAAAACAATTCTATGGCAAAGGTGAAAGATATACTTTCTTATTCATTGAAAAATTAATTTTGACAAAGTAGTCAATTTCAAGTTCATGACATATCAATAATGAGAGAGAATAACAAAGCTAGCAGTTAATTATAAGAAAATTAGATATTTACAATATCAAGGTTGTTTGGAAAATTTTTATCATTAATAAGAATGAAGGTTTAATAAACCTTAAAGCATTTGGTTGGGTCGATGTGAAAATCCAAATTTTGTCTTTAGTGATAAATTGATTCTAAAGTGCCATATCCAAACTAATTGGTCCATGCTAAAACTTTAAAAAGTGAATTCTATTTATCTGTATCAAGTATACATATTAGAATTTTTCATCTATAATCGTTTGATTATCTTTTATGCTTTGATGTTGGTTACGTTCATATCATTATAGTTCACTTGGTTTTCATCTATGGTCATTTGATTGTCTTTTTTTGCCTTTTCTATTTTTATCAATTTAATAGTCTCCATGTTTATGTTTACTATGTATTATGGCTTATCGCCTTCTGATTCAAAGATTTTTTCGTCTGCCAGATTCTCTAGTGTGATAATTTTGGAAACTACTATTTGATTTTGTGTATAATTCAGCGTGAACTCCATTCACAAAGCATAATGATTTTGTGGGTTTATATATCTAGTTAATGGTCAAGCATAATTTATTGAATGGTATAATGTCATTGGATTTCTATAGTATAAATAAATCAGAGTAACATGATATTCTCAATCATATATTCTTAAATTTGATGGAGCTTTAAAAGGAAATCCCGTTCCAGCTGGTGTTGGAGCTGTGCTATGTGCAGAAGATGGAAGTATGGTAAACAATTATTTTGAATTATATGTTAGTTTTAGGGTAGCAAATGAAATCGACATTACTCCACATAGTATCTAACTCTGAGTTTTAGGTGTTTCAGCAAATAAAATTATGATAGATGTTTGTTGGGTTTTGATAGTTGGTCCTTTTGCCCCTATATTGAGTATCTGATACTTAGTTTGTTTTTTATTCACTCTGTTTTCTCTATCTTGTCAAATTTGAGGATACTAGCAACTGAAATCATTTCTTTGAGAATTCTGCATGAATATCGACTAAAGGAATTACTATGTTTCTTTTATAGTCGTAATCATTTCTTTGAGGATACTATGTTTCTTGTTCGATAGTAAATACTTCCAAGTCCTCACCCTTTCCTACAAATGTTGCAATATGAAGCTTGACTTTGATGACTTCCAATTCTTGCGCATTCAACCAAAAGTTGTGCGATGTGTTTTATATGAATAGTGATCATGGTGAAGATACAAGGATCATTGTGCAACATTCAACATCAATTCCAGTTATTGAATTGATTATATTTTCGATAACATGTTATTGAATATTATCAACCCGAGAGGTTAGGTTATGGCTGACCTTTGTTTTTCTTTAGGTTGACTCTACCTACATGCTACACATTGATAGTCTTGGATTCAATGTCAAGGTACTACTAATGCATAATATTCCCATGTTTTTAGTTTACTCTCCAATTTATATTTCTTCTCTCGGCTTTAGCTATTTTCTTCTCTCATGATTTGTTTTTGTTGTTTGTAGTTACAATAAATGGTTGGTTTTTTTGTTTGTTTTACTATAGGCTGTTTATCAAGGGACCACTTACAAACTTTGTATTCCTTTCCCTAGACATGTTGAAGATCGAATGTAAGATGCTCTTACTACAAATTCTTATCTCATATTTCTATTGAAATATCAAATTTTTTACACTATATATGCACTAGTCAACTTCAATGTGTTTATTCAATATGTGCTGCTAGCTAGGTTCTTATATTAAAGTTGAATATTTTTGGAGTTGTTGCATTATGCTAAATTTAGTATTGTCATAATTAAAGTTTTTCAAGTTTCTATCATGGCCATGATCTATCTATACCCTACCACTGGCCCATTACAACTTATAATTGTAAATTTTAGATTTATTATTTAAATGAATTTGATATCTTTTAAATTGGGGTTTGTACTTCTATACAGTGTTCAATTTAGTTTTTGTTTTTTGCTAAAAGAAATAAATGTCACAATAGAGTACACATTCTTATTGACTGGTTTTTTAAAATATTGATTGCAATATGTTAGACTTCTATATCTATTTTACAAGTACAACATGAAAGCTTTTATTTCTTAAATTCGAGCTTACCTGAGGATTCTGTAATTTGTATATATATGAAAAAAAAATCAATCTTACGAATGGTGAATAGGTTTCAATTGGGAGAAGGCTAGACATAGAAGAACCATTGCTTATGAAGATGTGAAGAGCAATGTTTCACACACATGGCGAGTGGTTTAAACTTCAGATGTGCAAAGATAGGTTAGAGAATCTTTTCAGTGTCTTTTGAAACACTATATTTTTAGTAGCATTATTTTTAATTTGTATAGTATTATGTATTTTTTAGTTCACATTTGAATTTGTATACAATTGAATATTATACACTATGAATTATATAAAAAAATGAAATTCAGTTTTTTTGAATCATGGCATCAATTAAGTTTTTAACAAATGTGTTGCAATAAGCACAAAAAGTGTTTCAAATGCGACATATGTGTTTTTCAAAAAGTGTTGCGAAAATTGAACATGGTGTTGCAAATATGCTATAAGTGTTATAAGAAAAGTGTTGCGAAAAAACAACAAAAGTGTTACGAAAAAAATTAATGGATGTTAACATTAACGGTGACAGGTATTTTTTGCGACACAATAGAAGGCGTTGCAAGTACTAACAAAGTGTTGCAAAAAGTCACTTGTCGTAGCACATTTCTTAGTGTTGCGAAAAAAAGAAAATGTGTTGCGAAAATGACTTTTCACAAGGGAAGCATCACCAATGACTTTTTTCACGGAAAAGTGTTGTGACAAGTGCTTTCTCAACATTTTTGGCACTTTAGGCAACATTTTTTCGTTGTTGCGACAGGCCATCTATGGCGTAGTGCACAGTTGTGTGCTTTATCTTCCCATCAAAATACTTGATAGAGTCATACCATGAGTTATAGTTGATGATGGCTCGGCACAGAACGTTTGCCCAAAGATAATATTAACCAAGTTGGGGTTGAGTGATAACATGCATATTCTACACATTTTAATATTATTTTGATTAAGCATTTGAATGGTATACTACTAATTTGTGGTGAATTTGTGCTTATTTAGGAGATAAGGATGTGTTGGGGCTTATTAGGGCACAAATGAGGAAAAGTAAGATGTTTTGAAGTATTTTGGAACTGTTCTAGAAGTTATCCTAGATTTCAGGCTAAGGAATGATGATCAAACTTGACAGTTTTGAGATTTTGGAGCAAAATTGGAATTAAAGGCTTAAGTTTCCAATTTGATGGTAAAGACTTCCAAATTAGATTTACATTACTTTTATATCCTATATTATCTTTTCCTTTTAGTTACTTAGGAAGACTCAGTTTTCTTATTTAGTTTTTGAGTTTGATTAGGAGATTTATTTCCCAATTATTTTAGGATTAGTTTTAGAGTAAATAAGGGACTAAAATTCCGGCATGGGAGGACCCTTGAATTCGGTCTTTAGACCAACGTCCATTATCTTGTTCTTAATTTATTTTCAATGACAATTTCAGTTTTCATTCAAATCATGCATAACTAAATTTATCGTTCTTTCGACTAAGGAAATTTCTTGAAAGTTCTTATCAATCGTGAGGCTTGTTCTTAATCTTTCTCTTGAAATCAGTTTTCGAATCCAAACTGGTAACATCTTTTATTGTTTTCCTTTTGATTTTTTTAGTTCGGCCAATTGTTGCTCTTGAAAGGTTAAGCATAATATTATTCTATTGTGTTTATGCTATTATGATATAATTGAAAATTTGTACTAAATGAATTCTTCTAGAAGTTTCATGGTTAGATTTAAATTAATTCTTTTCTTTGTGCTATCATATAGTTTTGAATTAAAGTTGGTTCTAATAAGTGTATAATTACACTTATTATCATTATAATTTTATACAATAAACACTATAGTTTTCGTCATTTTTATACTTTATATAAAAGATTTCACATGGTATGTAGTTGTTTTTTATGCAAATGCAGATACTAGGTAAATCTTGGGAGTAAAATGAGCTAAAGTGGAATTCTATGAAAAAAGAGTGAAAAAGGTGCAAAAAGATGC
>CATIWQ010156327.1:0-15727 GCA_949673415.1 Euphorbia schlechtendalii
GGTTTACTCCATTTTCATGACATTTCAAGTCAAAATTGCTTAACGCCTGAAGATATAAAATTTAACCACAAATCAGCAGTAAACCATTCCAAAATACAGAAAAATGGACACTAAAACATGTTGGAATTGCAAGTCATCAGTTCACTTGGCTAGAAATGCGTTGATTCTAAATCTCGGTTTAGTCTACGGTTGTACAAATCAAAATCTTCGTTTGGATGTATACAATAACATCCATTCGGGGCTGACTCGGGATGAATTTTACTAGGGCATTTTAATGCTGCTTTGGGTAGCCATGAAAAGTTAGGAAATGCTCCGAATGTGATTTCATGTTAAAATTGTAGAGATTACATTGATGTGGCTAGATTGATTGATGTTACATCGGTTGGTCCTTTTTACACTTGGACTAATAATAGATTGGGTGTTGACAGAGTGGAGTCACAGTTGGATAGGGCTCTTGTGAGTACTGATTTATTGGATTTATGCAATTCTTACAATTGTACGGTTTTGGCCAGACATTGTTCGGACCATCATCCTTTACTTTTCGAAGTAAAATTTGGTGGGGAAAGGATTTTGAGATTCTATTTTTAATCCATGTGGACTACACATGATTCTCTTCGGGTTTTGATCGAGAATTTTTGGCAAGGAGATTTCCCCTTGCTTCCTCCTTCATAGTTACTCATCCTTAAGCTTAAGAGGCTTCGTCTGTAGCTTAGGAATTGGAATCGAGAAGTCTTTGGAAATATAGATGTTATTGTACAAGATAGCGAGTCTTCATTGTTAGATATCCAAAATCATATTTCTTTAAATGGGCCGACTGATGCATTAATATCTGATGAGTTGGCAACCCACTCACGTCTTCAACTTCACCTTAAGCAATGGGAGATTTATTTCAAAGAAAAGTCAGGGGTAAAATGGCTTAAAGAGGGGGATAGGAACACGAATATTTTTCATCGTATGGCGAAGGTTCAGAGTGCTTCGATGGGGATCAACGCATTGATGCTTAATGATGTTATGACCATAGATGTTGAGCAGATTTTAGCACATATGATTAACTATTACAGCAGCCTATTTCAGGTGGATCGGTCTACAAATGTAGATACTTGCCTGGTTCAATCGATAATTCCCCATAGAATAACGGTGGATGATAACGAGGCCTTAACTGCCACGCCTAGTATGGAGCTGATAAAGGAAATGGTTTTCAGCATGGAGAAGACTAGCGCTCCTGGCCAGGATGGTTTTACGGGTATTTTTTTCAAAAAATTTTGGGACATTGTGGGGAATGATGTCTCTCGAGTGGTCTTGGATTTTTTCAGCTTGGCGATGACGTTGCTAGGGCTGAATGCAAGCTTGATGATTTTGATTCCCAAAAAGGTTGGTGTGGATAGAGCGGAGGATTTTAGATCGATTGCGATGTCCAATTTTGTTTTCATAGTGATTACGAAGATTATTGCAAAACATTTAAATGACATTGCGACAAAAATCATCTTTGAAAATCAGTTCGGCTTTCTTAAGGGTAGACATATTCATGAATGCATCGTTATGGCTTTAGAGGGGATTAACATCCTTGATCATAAATGTTTCGGGGGCAACGCGGCACTGAAAATTGATATCCACAAGGCTTTCGATACTCTCGATTGGAACTTCCTTTTTCCGGTGCTTGAATCTTTTGGGTTTTGTACCACTTTTGTTAGCTGGATTAGACGTATTCTAAGTTCAGCAAGGCTGTCAATTCTCACTCCTTTGGGTCAGAGAGGTTTCTTCAAATGCACAAGGGGTGTTCGACAAGGAGATCCTCTCTCCCCCCTTCTCTTTTGCTTGGCCGAGGACTTTTTGAGCAGAATCATTTTATCTCTGGTGAATTCGGGGAACATCAGCTGCATGCGTTACACAATGGCGTCCCTTTTCCCCTCTCACATGCTGTATGCGGATGACATCCTTCTTTTTTGCAAGGCAATGATAGAAAATATGAAGGTTATTCGAGACATCTTCAACTTGTATGGAGAAAACTCGGGATAATGGGTTAATTGGAGCAAATCATCGATTTATTTTAGCGAGCATGTTCATGGAATAAGGGCTGATATGTTAGCTGGGCTCATGGGTATTCAGGTGGGAAACATTTTTCTCATATTTGGGTGTTCCCTTATTTCGTGGGGCACCAAAAGAGTTCATCTGTGACCTTTGTACCATAAAGTATTACAGCGTTTTACGGGTTGGATTGGTAGCTCTCTCTCTATGGCTGGCTGCATGGTTTTAATTAAATCAGTAATTAACAGCTCTCTTTTGCACTCGTTTATGGTGTACAAGTGGCCAGCCTCGTTGATTAAAGGTCTGGAGCATGCAACGTGAAACTTTCTTTGGAGCGGGAGCGTTCACAAATGGGGGATCTCGGAATGAAGAAATTGGTTGATATTAACACTTCTATGCTTTCCAAGTTGGCATGGGGCCTGATCAAAAGCCACAATAGCTTTCTATCGATTCTTCATAAACGTTTTGTCAAGAATGACTTGGCAGTGGGCTGGATCAGTAATTCCAGCATTTGGAATTCCCTGCATCATCCCTACAGCCTGGTTCGTAGCAACATGGTTTGGTTCGTTAGTGAATCTTCGTGCTTGAATTTTTGGAATTTCGCGTGGTTAACTCCGATGGTGGGTGAAGCTCTATATCTATCGCTGGCAGAAAGGGCTAAGAGAACTGATCTAGTTTCAAATTTCTTAAGTAATGGCGTCTGGTGTAATCTCCCACATGAGTTGTCGGACATAATCAGGAGGCAAGTGACGGAGGTGAAGCCCTTGGGAGATTATTTCGATTTAGCTTATTGGAAACCAGCAACCAATGGTATTTTCTCAGTCAATCTCTTTTATCAATGGTTGCAAACTCCATTCCAGTCATGCAATTTCTCGAGGAAAATTTAGCATCCAACCATTGCTCCGTCCCATGCCATTATCTTTTGGAAAGTGGCAATGGGCTATATTTCGAACCATGATATACTGATGCGTAAAGGAATTAACATTTTTTCATCATGCAGCCTTTGTAAACAGAATGTTGAGGATAGAAAGCATCTCTTTGTATCTTGCACTTTCACAAGGGCTATGTGGACAGCACTTCAATCTCTATTTGGCAGAAGGTTTGACATCTAAAATGACATGGATAGCCTCATGGAAACAGCCTTTAATCACTGCTTCAGCCCTCAAGTTCAAATTCTATGGAATTTAGGAATTGTGAATGTTGTTTGGCTCATATGGCTAGCGAGAAATGGCAGCATCTTTGAAGAGAAACAGCCCAATATTCACCATTCTTTATAGTAATTATGGGAAATTTTACGAAGAACTGATGGCTTACGCATGGGATCGATTTGGAACTTGGTGGCTGAAAAGAGCATTTTAAGAAACCTTGTTCTTATGCCAAGATTTCATACGGCACCCAAGATTATCAGTGTATGATGGTTGAGACCGCTGGAGGGCTGGTTAAAAGTCAATACCGATGCCTCAACGGAAGGTACCCCTGACCCATCAGGATGTGGAGGAATCTTTCAAGATGCTAACGGCAATTTTGTTTACGGTTTTTCTTTTTACAGGCCCTCATCTTTGGCATCTGTAGCGGAAACCCCAATTGAAGTTAGGGAAAAATCACAGGACAAACTCCGAATTTTTTCTTCCACTATAATAACAATAGCAGGTACAAAAGAGATTATTACAAAATAGTATCACTTAGGTGTTTCCCAAAAACCTCACTATTTTCTCTCTTCCCGATTTTTAAAAACCCATTTTCTAAAAATCTCTACATAGATATTGATATATCTGTGTTTTCTTTCTTTTTCTCTGTGTTTCAAATGAGGTAGAAAGCCTCTCTATTTATAGGCAATTGAAGACGTCTAATGCCTTCAATCACGCCTTCAATTGCATCTATATTTTACCGCCCCTTGACTTCTTTTTTTTCTTTTCATAATTATATATATAGTGGGTCCCACAAGTTGGAGGGACACCGCTCAACGCATCATAGGCTAGTTTAGTTTCTCAGCTGCATCAGAGGCTAGTTTAGTTTCTCAAAGTTGTGTTTAGTTATTTTGAGGCAATTGAATAACGGTTGAATATTTAGTAGGGGTCTTAATAGCATCATAAACATTGAATTTGATTGTATTGCAATTGAATTCCATAGTCAAAAGAGGCTTTTGCCCTTTAGAATTATTAATCTTAATATTATAATAATAATTTACAAAGATACAATTAATTCCACATCCTGTCCAAATCAACTAGTTAAAATGTAAAAGAAAAATGTCAACTAGTTTTAAATAACACTTGATACTTGGAATATAAAATGTAAAAGAAAAAAGTCAACTAGTTTTAAGGCTTTTTATCCTGCCCAAGTTGCTTGAGGATGTTACCAAGGTCTTGTGGCATGTAACTGGTGAAGGTTTTATTTCCTGTAAGAAGAAAATAAATATTTAAGGCTTGCTGAAGTTAAATCAAAACCCACAATCAAATAAAGTTCCCAAAAAAATGAATTTGTTGGTAAGAACCTTGTTTATTGTTTTAATCCTGCAGTGGAAGTTGCTCTTTATGATGCATTCATGTTCAGCAATTGCCACTGGAAACCAAACTGACTATGAAGCTTTGCTTTCCATCAAATTCAAGATTACGCACGACCCTTATGGAGCCATGAGATTATGGAACGATTCTGTTCATTTCTGCCAATGGAAAGGCATTACTTGCGGCCATCGCCATATGAGGGTGACTGTCATCAATCTAAGGTCCAATGCCTTGACTGGTTCGTTATCTCCCTATATTGGAAATCTCACCTTCCTCAGATTTTTCTTAATCTCCAATAATTCTTTCTACGGCCAAATTCCACCTGAAATTGGCAGACTTTTCAGGCTGCAACTTTTGAGACTACAAAATAATTCCTTCACAGGTCAAATTCCATCCAAGTTGTCCCATTGCTCCAACCTCCAGGGTTTGGGCATTGCTTACAATAAAATTCATGGAAAAATTCCTTCAACAATTGGTGACTTGTTCAACCTTCAGTTCATTTCCTTCCATTATAATTCGTTGTCTGGACAGATTCCTGACTCCATTGGTAACCTTAGCTCCCTCAACCTTATATCTGCAGCAGGAAATTCTCTTGAGGGAAGTATACCAAATTCTTTTGGTCAGTTGAAGAGTTTAACTTTTCTTGGTCTTGGTGGTAATAATTTATTTGGCGTTGTTCCTCCGTCGATTTATAATCTATCAGCCATTGCAACGTTTTCATTTCCTTTTAATTACCGAATCCAAGGATACCTTCCATCGAATTTGGGGGATTCGTTCCCAAACCTCCAAGAAATTGATGTCCGGTATAATCAGTTATTTGGAGAAATACCACTATCGTTACCCAATGCTTCTCAACTTGGAATCATATTGATGTCGGACAACTATTTCACTGGACAAGTTCCTCGAAATTTCGGAATCTTACAGAACCTTTCGACTTTGGAACTGTCTAACAACAGCCTTGGGACTGGAGGTCCTAATGACATGGATTTTTTCACTTCTTTAGTCAACTGCAGCAAGTTGCAGAACATAGGACTACAGTGGAACCGATTCGGGGGATCATTGCCAATGGAGATCGCCAATCTTTCATCCCAGATGGTTCTTCTGGCAATAGGCGTCAACAATTTATCTGGAACCATAAATTCAGGTATAGGCAATCTTATTAACTTGTATTTGCTGGATTTCTCTTTCAATCAACTTACAGGAATAATACCGACTTCAATCGGCTGCCTTCAACAATTACGTCAGTTGAATTTAGATTCCAACAGGCTGACTGGAGAAATTCCTTATGCATTAGGAAACATCACTTGGCTTAGTCAACTTCACTTACACGATAACCGATTGCAAGGGACAATTCCCGATAGCATACAGAACTGCACAAACTTGTTGCTGTTGGACCTTTCTTTTAATAATCTAAATGGAGGCTTAACAAAAGAAGCTTTTAATCTTCCCTCTTTGCCAATTTTATTGAATTTATCTCACAACCAAATCACTGGTCCCTTACCATCATCTGTTGAAAACATGAAAACTTTAGGGAAGTTGGATATCTCTTGGAACAAGTTATCAGGTCGAATCCCGGCTAGCCTTGGAAGTTGTACCAGCCTGGAGTTGTTATTCATGCACCATAATTCCTTTGAAGGTTCCATTCCTTCGTCTTTTAGTTCTTTGTTGGGGATTCAGTTCCTAGACCTTTCTATGAACAACCTAACCGGTCTCATTCCTAGTTATCTACAAACAATTCAACTATTATATCTGAATTTATCATTTAATAATTTCGAAGGCGAGGTTCCAGTTAAAGGGATATTCAAAAACATTAGTGCTGTGTCTGTTGTAGGCAATTATAGACTCTGTGGAGGCATGCCTGAACTTCTGTTGCCCAAATGTGCCCGCAAAAAAACAAACAATCATAACATTTCATCTTTATACCTGTCTTCTTTCATAATTGGTTTCTGTATCTTAATAGGGATAACCGTCCAGTTTTGTTGGTTTAAAAAGAAAAAGAAAGATCGAATTTCGGTAAATTCTTTGGAAGAAGCGTTTCCCCATGTTTCTTATGAACAAATAATGAGAGCAACAGATGGCTTTTCGTCATCTAATTTGATCGGTGTTGGTAGTTTTAGCTCTGTGTATAAAGGAAGTATTGACGAAGATGGATCCTTTGCTGCAATCAAAGTGTTTAACCTTAAACGACGAGGTGCATCAAAAAGTTTTTTGGCTGAATGTGACGTTCTACGAAATATTAGACACCGAAATCTTGTTAAGATTATAACTTCTTGCTCTAGCATTGATCTTCAAGGAAATGATTTCAAAGCTTTACTATACGAATACATGCCAAAAGGGAGCTTAGAAAAATGGCTTGCTCCAGCTCATGATCAAAATCTAAACCTTCGTATCAGACTCAACATCGCCATTGACGTGGCTTGTGCACTGGAATATCTTCATCAACAATGCCAAGATCCAATCATTCATTGTGACCTGAAACCAAGCAATGTTCTTCTTGACAATGATATGACTGGACATATTGGAGATTTCGGGCTGGCTAGAATTCTGGTCGAAGAAATCAGGATTCCAGATGATCAAAGCAGTTCAGCTGGAGTAAAGGGAACTATTGGATATGTTGCACCAGGTAGTTACTGTAATTATTAGATAATGATCAATGATAGATATTTTCTTACAAAATATTATATTGTTTTTTCCACAGAGTACGGTTTAGGTGGAGAAATATCAAGAGAGGGAGATGTTTACAGCTTTGGGATTCTGTTATTGGAAATGATGACAAGCAGGAGACCAACGGATAGTATGTTTGAAAATGAGTTGAATCTCCATAATTATGCGGCTAAAGCTATATATGATGAAAATGTAATGGAGATTTTGGATCCTTCTATTGTGAGAGAATATGAAAATGAAGTAACAACCAATCAGAGAAGCTCATTGGAAAATATTGCTGAGAGAATTGAGGAGTGCATAAGTAATGTGTTGCGAATCGGAGTGGCTTGTTCAATGGATTCACCTGCGGATCGGATGGAGATGAGTTTGGTTGTACAAAAGCTGGTAAAGGTTAGGGATATGTTAGAAAAATCTAATTAAAGGGAGCCAACCGAATGAGAGTTTTCCTTTCAGCTTTATATTATGGAAGCTGTAACGAATTTGATATGTTTGTGTAGTATTTTTTTTTCTTCTAGATTTTAAACATTCATATGGTTGATTTGTATAATGAAAAGATGACTGTTGATGGTTCAGCTAGATATAGCTTTAGAGTCTTCGTATTCTTGATATCTTACTTCACCTGATCATATATATAAAAAAAATATCTAGACTAGTTCAACCCAATATTAGTTCTTGATAAATTAGTTCTAATTTCAATTTTTAGTAGTTATTATGATGTTAATATAAATCATAAACATGAACAGAAAGTGGATTGTGATGTTGGTTTACGTGTGTGGGTTGATGTGAATTTTGCTTGTATGTTAGACACATTCATATAAGTTCATTTTAATTAAAAGAAAACGGGAGGAAGAATATTATGCTACATATCTCAAATTCAAAATCTTCCACAAAAAGACAATGAAATTAAAAAAAACTAGATGAGAGTGCCTTGATTTATGTAAAGAATTCGTGACTTGTTGAAAATACCTTGGCATGTCTTGTCTCAAAGCCCAAGGCTATTAGCAGGTCTAGTTTTTCCTCTAGCTAGGTCAATACATTATCAGGATTTTAAACTCGAAACGAAGATCTTCTAGCTATAAGACCTTCTTCTTGCTCTAATACCATGTAGTGAATTCATGGGCAAGTGCTATCCAAAGCCCCCAAGGTGCTCACCTAGGTGGTTAGGCACCACCACTCAATTCCAGTGTGCCACAACATCCCTTGAGCTAGGCACCTTCAAAGAGGCGCGCCTAGGAGAGCGCTTTAGCATTATATATGGCACCTGAGGCAACACTTCATTTTAAAAGCCAATATGTTTTAAATTTTTGAAGTTTTTGTTTGGGATAAACAACAAAATTGATGAGGGTTGCAATAACTATTTTTTGAATAAAACATGGTAAGAGGAAAAAAAATAGGAGCGACCGCTAGCATACACGATAGCTCACCGCTTACACGATCCTAGAAGGACCACAGGGAAGACCATACTCGCTAACATTGCGTCCCAAAACCATGGTTTTTAAACCCGGACCTTGTTTCGATCGGAACCGGTGCATGATCCTGTCGGTTGTTACATGGTTCTTGACAGTCAAGAACAGGTCAACTTCCCAATTGAATCAGTCAATCAAATAAAAACAGACCGGTTCAACCAGTACTGGGATTTCTACCCTTATCATTCCCATTGCTCTTTTTTTATAAAATATAAATTCTTACAAAACTAACTAAAATAAAAGAAAGAAATAAGGAAAATAATATAAATTTACAAATTAAAAAAAAAAGAAATAAGGAAAATAATAAAAATTTACAAATTTTAAAATAAATAGAAATTTCAGGCTTATAGACTTTGAATTTAATCAAAATGATCTTTCTACAATGCTTGACAAGATATTGAAAAGTACCACAAATCTATCCACAAAATTTTATTACGATACGATTATCCAATAGAAAATCAGAGTTGTGGAAGTTCCTTTCCAAAAACCTGCTACTTCTTCCCCACATACATTTCCAATTTCCTATCAATTAATTTCTTTTCTCTCTCAAAAAAATTACTTTCCTTACCAAAAAAAAAAGAATGTTCCTTTTCACTCCAATTTCTTCCATTTTCAATTTATGTAATTAGTTTGATGCATTCTTCTCTTCTCTGATAATGGAATAAAAAAGAACAACAATGAATTTATCCCAGTATTCCCGATTCTCTCAGGTGGAACAAAATCCTCTGTCCCCAATTGGTATCCCCTTGCCTGTCCCCCTAATAAAAAAATGTCATGTATCAACTTTTATTATATTTTAATAATTATTAATTTCTCTCTCCTACTTTTTTAATTAAAATATAATAAAAGTTGACACATGGCATTTTTTTATTGGATGGACAGGCATGGGGACACCAATTGGGGACAGAGAATTTTTTTTTTTCTCAGGTATAATCCTCAATTAACAACCCAACTCATTCATGAAAACAAATTATACTTGAATTAGTACCAAACATAAATTAATAGTGGATTCCATTTATTCTCTTCGTTCCTTCAGGACTTACAATTTCTCCGACTTAAAATCGCCATTCTCTCCCCTCTCAAGTCAATATTTGTTCGCTCAAGTCTCTCTCGCTTGCACCTCTAGCATTACCATTGAAATCAATTACTCTTAATTTCACAGGTCAAGTTTGAATCTAAAATAAATCCTTCAAGAATTGTAAACGATTTTGACTTAATAACACCAATTCTAAAATTGGCTAAAGAAGCCGGCATCAAAAAGCTCTAAATTTATTTCACCCTTTAGTTTTGTCATCTCAATTTCTCATTTTGATATTAAATTTGAAATCATAGGAATGTGTACTCGAGTGAAAAGAATTGAACTTGAGTTTCAATTTCGAATCTCAATACATAGATTACAATAAATAATTTTGTTAATGGAAGAGGGACTGTACGCCATAACCATTTAGGTTCTTAAGTTTTGTTTTGGGTTTAGAATATCATAAACAGAGAGATTTGAGGTAACCTTGTTTAGTGGATTGGTGAAAAAGCATCTACATCGTTTGTTAATAAGTAGTTACTTTTTCTAATGGTTAGGATTTGGTAACATAGGAAAAGAATGAGTATAGTTGTACAATAGCAAAGCTTGCAACACATTGCAGTACCCTGACCAGTACTGTAGAAATTTCCTAATCAAAATAACATCGGGCGGAAGTGAGTTCTGATTAACCCATTTTCACTCAAATAGACACTGAATCGTCAAAATAGGAGCATCGCTATCCAGGCGAACAACACAGCTATCCTGTTCCAATTTATTTCTTCATTCTGCATAAAGTTACGGGGGGTGCCAATCTAGCTAGTTGGATGATTGTTACTAAGAATTATAGGTTTTCTGTTTCGTTTAAAAAAACATGACCAGTGGTGGAATTGCTTTTAACTCTTTCCAAATTATTTGATTAATTTGATATTGTGAATCTAGAGATCAACCGTTAATATAGGATATGACATGGGAATGAACCCCAATGAAACTGACAAAACAATTTTATTCAACTAATGAATAAATTAAATATTGATATTTTTCTATTTGTTGAACTGTGAATAGTCATGTTCTTTTTTCTTAAATGCAAGTCGCTGAAATATTTCTTTTAATTTGTTGATCCCATTCTTTGTTCCTTTTGATTTGCTTTTTTTAGTTGTTGGTATCACGTAAACCAAGCTATGCTTCTTGCAAGACATTGAAAGACGTCAAAAGGGCTAGGTCGGGCTGCTGGTGTAGCTTTTTCGTTGCTTAAGTGATAATGTGGTTAATGAACATTGACCGCATGAAAGACACATCTCGCTTGATGACTCGGGCTGCCGAATGACCACTCGATCGCACCGAATAAGACGACCACGTCAGTCCTATAACTTTCTATTCAAGAGATAGAATCCACAACTAATTCCTATTGGAAATTGTGTCCTATAAAGGACAGAAGACTAAGGACTCCCAGCTAAATGGAATAATTCTCCTTCACTAACTGGGAGACTTAAATCCCTATAAATATAGCTGCTCACAGTGCCATAAGGTATCTCATTCTTAAACAATCAAATCGCGAAGCTTTATTTACGCCAGCTGAAATACTACCGAATTCTAGACCTTACAATCAGCACATTGCCGAGGTTCTGCCCAAAAATTCCATCAAATCTGTGAGCCTTACAATTAACACATTGTCGAGGTTCTGCCCAATTTCATTCTAACACAAAGTCCTATAGACATAATGCTGTCAAAACCCTTTCAAAATATCCACGGTCTTAGTTAGTGTGCAAAAGTCTTTAGTAGCATCCTAGAATGAAAGAAATGTACCCTAAGGCCTTTGTCTTTTCCGACATTCCCAAATACTCATTTTTATTTATCATAAGAAGCTTGTCCACAAAAGAAGCGGGACCCTACTAAAAGCAGAATACAACATAGGAGCATCATGCTAGGATAATCTCTATTTCAACCATGGTTATCATTGTTGTCATTTTCCTTATTATTTTAAAATAAAAATTCTTTTCCTTAAAGCTAGGATTCTAATGGTTTATTTTTTAATGCAGCTACCAATTCGACAAAATTATTATTATTTCATCCAGATTTTGAATCTTGAAGTTCAAATGTGTAGGAGTTTTATTCGAACCAGCTATACCAAAATTTACTGGTTGAGCTGATTCGGGTGGCAACTCGTATTTCTTTTAATTAGAGCTTTTTGACTCTGTTTCATTTGCTTACATCCCTTATTGAATATTAGTCCTTTGTGGGTCCCACATACCCTGTTACCTCGGAAATGTCCCTACAGAAAAATGCCAAGCATGAGCAAGATAACAAGAAGCCATCCACGTGGGAAGTCATCAAAGCAGTCCCCCACATAAAAACCCAGGAGCCCGCTCTATGCCGTCGAACTATAATAGTCCACCCGCTCATAGTGGCATTTCTGCTAGGGACTAATCTTTTAAAAAAAAAAATTTCCAATTTTGAAAGATAGATGAAATAACGAAGGTTGGTCGAATTGAAATGTTGCATTCACATATATCCCACTTTGAAGTAGGTATACTTGTATATATAAGCTTTTTTGGTATAGCATCTCCATAGCCCACCCAATATGCCAGGGTAATCTTGGCAATAGGTCACTTAAACTTGGTTAAAATTCATAAAGGGCGTGGAACCAAGATTACCGCCCGCGTAAGTATAATATAGCTAGACCGGCTTGATTAAAGTCTATCACATTGAGTATATTTAATTAGGAAATGGACCACTTGAATTTGATTAGAATTCTTAGGTCTAAATTACTTAGAGACGCGTCTTAACCTAAAACTCTCATCGAACTTAAACTGGCATATAGAGAAGTCATTGCCACTTCCCTATAGGGTTACCTAAATTTTCGATAATGTTACAAAGCCTTTCAAGATAACCCACCCACCGACAACACTAACCTTTTTTTCCTTGTGCATCTCATGTATATAAATTGTCATGGACATCATTTTGTGTGATAAGCAAATCACATTTTCTTGTAGCCATGACATCTGATTTCGTGTGGTAACGATATGAAAAAATGAAAATAAATATTCAACAAGACATGAAAACAAAACAGGCATGCATATCAAGCATTATCACAATAAACTACCCTCAAACACATGCATTAGGAATTTCACTAATCCTCTCTCTCTCTGTGTTTTCAGCTTAAATAAGAAATGAGAGACTTGAGAGAATTGATGAAAAACCCACACGAGTCATCCCGATCCAAAAAACGACCAGAAAACAAAGGAAAGCTATGGCCAAGATAAACCAACAAGGTCTCTTGGATTTTTTTCCAAAATATGATCATGCTTGATGCCTTTATCCCACGCCATCATCTCTAGAAAAGAGGTCGAGGATCCCACATCGTCTAGTAAAGGGAAAAGTGGCCTAACTTAGGGGGGACCTTTCAAAACCACGAAGAAACGGAAGAAGATTGAAGAGATACTACCGAAATTGAGGCAACTCACTAGGTCGATGGTCACCCGATATACAAACCCAAAACTTTACCATTTCAGCTCTAGAACCTTTACTGGCCAATTTCATCTTGTTGTATATCCCATTGTTTAGTGGGAACAACTCCCTTGAGGCACACATTGAAGGTTACCTGCGGGTTATGACTAGTATAGGTGTGCCAAAAGCACATATATATGGTCAACCTCTTTTAAACCACCTTATGGGACTCAAGCACTAACTGATATATAAGGATACCTAGTCACGTTAAAGCAATTAGAAGTTGTTGTCATGGATTATTACGGCAAACTCAGCTTGGTTACTCTTTGGTTCAGCCTCAGATGGTCAGATTTGCTAGTCTTCTTTGCTGCATTCGGACCGATTTCAGTGGGAGTTGGGAGAGGGTTCAGTGTTTACCTCTTCAAGTTTCACAGCTGGCTTCTACAAAACTAATCGTTAACCTTTACCTAACTTCGATTTTTTGTAGATTTGGCATTGTTTTGTACCACCTAAGATGAGTTTCTTGGCTTGGACTTTCTTTCACGATAGGCTGCCAACTAATCAATTTTTATTCGTTAGAGATTGTGCCTCGGTTTGTGATGGTAGCTGCCCATTTTATCCTCTTCAAGAAACAAATGATCATGCAATTATGCTGTGTGAAAGGAGCTACCGTGTTTGGATGGATGCCATCAAGTGGCTTGGTTTCAACAGTGCATTACCGAATACGACAAAGTCCTTCTTTCGTGAATGGCAATCCCTCTTCAAAGTTGGCCGTGCAAAGCAATTCGGTTCGGCTCTTTGGATAGCTATTGCTTGGTCTATTTAGACTTCAAGAAACAAATTTATATTCGAGGAAAAACAACCTAATGTAGATCATCTTATTTCTTCTATTCATTTACGTTGGTTTTATTTCAAATGTAATAAGCAATCATTTAGCTACTTGGTGTCGGATATCATTGTGAATCCGGAACTTCCACGCATTTGTACTTAACACATTACTCTTTTTGAGTATCTTATTTTATTTAATAAAAGAGAGGCGAGAGTTTTGTAGGCAAGCGAGGAAACCAACCTAGTTGGGGACCTCGCCCCAAAATTTTCTCTCGTCTCAACCTTTTAGCTCTCGGTTAGACACATCATCTTACTGTGGGTTTTTCAAAAAAAATTAGAAGTTGTTGTGTGCCTCATTCATAGAAAATTATGCATACAACGTAAAGGTTGAAACCACTCTTCAAAAACTATAAGCCATTCACCAGAGGATGAATGACCCTTTGAGACATACTACAAAAGGTGGATGGAAACCCAGGCTCTAGTGGATGGAGCTCTCAACATAGAAGCCCTAATTGTAAAGCTGGTAGAAGGGTCCAAACCCCAATTTTTGTGAAGAGATGCATATGAAAAAATTTAGCACTTATGGTGATGTTGTCAAACATGCCAAAAATATTGAAAGGCATGTAGAGGAAAGCAGACGTAGGAAGGAGGAGTTATATGCTAAGACCAAAGTTTATGGAAAGACATACGAGAAAGCTCCGGCTAAAACCTAAATCACCACTTACACTAAGCTGAGACCAACAAACGTCAAGCAAGTTAAGATGGTGGCAGCCACTCAGCAACCATTCCCTATGCAAGTAATCTCTCCGTGGGTCGAATCGTTGGCCCAAATTTTCAACAAGTTTCGCAAATCTAGAGCCATGAAAAGTCTCAAACCCTTTGTTCCGCCATAACCTAAAGATCGAGAGAATTTCTATTCATACCGTGTAGTCAATATAGAACTAATGAATGCGTCAAACTTTTGAAAGACATTCAGAAGATAATTTAAGACAAACAATTGGATGAACCCAAGAAAAAGCCAATTATCCAAGAAATCCCCTTGCCATATTTTGAGGGGAGTGTGAATGTTGTCTTCATTCATAGTGACGGACGAAGAGGAAGGTGTTCGCCACTTTTCTACTGATAAGTTTAATAAGTTGTTCTCAAGATTTTGGCTTTAAAGTATAGGTGTTGTCAATACCACTTATCAAATAGCAAAATGATGATAACTGCAAGTATACAGTTGCGATGTAGTTTTAAAAGATATTGAACCCACAGGGAAGGAACCAACTCTAAAGATCAACAAGAGGAACAGAACAAAAGAAAGTAATGTAATTTAGTTTGGAGGATTGGAATGATGGATGGATAGACAAATGTATGAAAGATTAGAGAAGATAAAAAGTATATAAATATTCCCTACGAACAAGTATAGCAAAGAAAACATCAAGGTCATCAAAGATATTACGTTCACTAGATTAATTTAACAGATTCGGTTCTAAACACTCAGATATTCAATTATTCACAGCAGAGCAACACATGAAATGACTTTTCTAAATCTAGTGCAAACGAATTAAGATAATTATATAAACTTGAATAACAATATTACTATGCTTAGTACGGGTCACTCTCACATAGCCATATTTAGCAAGTTACCATTCCAAAAATCACTAGTACAAAAATGGCCTTTTGGATCGGTCCTTTTACACTATTTGGATCGGTTTCTTACCGATCCAACAGCCGCCGATCCAAAAACACATGGACATTTGGATCGGTTTGAGAACCGATCCAATTAACCAATCAAT
>CATIWQ010156329.1:0-10352 GCA_949673415.1 Euphorbia schlechtendalii
ATCGAGCTAGAGAGAGTAGAGATCTAGAGAGCAGAGACCTGTGTTAAGAGTAAAACATAAGATTTCAATTAGGTTAAAAGCTCGAACAAACCGGCCACATACCTAGAAAAAAAGAAAGAGGAAAGAAAGTGGACGAACGGAGAAGCGACGGATGCGTGGAACGACAGGATGCGACGGAGGTGGTGGAGCGACGGGATGCGACGGAGGTGGTGGAGTTATCGGAGACTATAGTAGTCAGAAAGGTAGAGGTTAATGTATACGAAGAAATTGGGGAATTATAAAAGGATATTACGGACAGTTCTACAGGAAGACCGTCCATAATAAGTATTCCGGACGGTCCATACATAATGACCGTCCGTAATACATTATTTAAATTTTTTATGGAAAGGTATTGCGGACGGTCATTATATAATAACCGTCCGTAATACCTTCTTTCATTGCGGACGGTTTGTACAAAATAACCGTCCGCATTACTATAATAAGGTAGATGTATTACGGACGGTTTGTTATGTAACAACCATCCGTAATACTTTTATATGCATTCCGGACGGTTGTTACGTAACAACCGTCTGTAATAACCACCTCCGTGTTTTTTAATTCTCAATGAAAATGGTTTCTTGTAGAACCTTCCCAAAAAGTGCGACCCTATAGGCCCTTTCTGCACTAATGTAAGAAGATTGAATTTAATATGATTAGACTATGAGTAAAAATGACTATTGAGTTGCATTGTGATTAAATGAATTCTTCTTGGTTGGTATATATTTATGTACTATGTAGATATATGAAGTTCATTTTGGGTTCTATTCTCCACAAAGTTTCAAATCTGATGCATTGATATGTGATAACCCAAAATAAGTGCAGAAATCAATAATCACACAAACCTGACCATAAACAAACTCAATACCCAATATTGTTAATATACATATTAGATTTGTTTGTATTTTGACTCTCAACCCAACGTGCTAATAGTAATGCTTATTTATATATGTAGGTTTTGAAACTGAAAAGTATTATCCGGGAGCAAACCACAAGGATACAAGTGTCTGCGACGGCTACACAGAGGTTTCCGGGGAGGAGACAGTGGAAAGCACATCGGTAGCGATTCGGAGCTCAGGCAAGAAGGTAAGAGGAACAAGCAGTCATCAAATTGCAGAGGGCAATTATCTTCTTTATGTAGATGAATATAACCCAGTTTCATCACCTTTTTGGGTTGTTCTTCCTACTAATTATCCTAATTAATTTAGGATTTATTGATTATGATCATTATCATCAATTATGGCATAGCTAGTTATTTAGTATTAATCGTACTTAATTAGTCTAAAAAATGCATGCAAAATCATTCATCTTCCGTTGTTATTTTTTTAAATGCCAGATAATTACTACATTGTAAACAACAAGAAAGCTCCATTCTATGAGAAAAATACAGCAAAAATCAGTTCACACGGCAATTTCCCTCCATCATTTCCCGCTCATTTTTTTTTACCATGGAATTTTCAAACAGTTGCAAATTCCATTGCAAACATATTGAGTATTTTAATTCTAATAAACCTGCAAGGGAAAACTTTTTTCTTTGCAGATTCCGTTGCAAGTTACGAAATTTGCAACTAAAAAAATTTCATTGCAAGCTTTCCGTTGCAAAATGTGAATTTTCTTGTAGTGATACTAAAACGCATAAAAAGATGTCTATATATAATGCTATTATCCTATAGGGCACGAAATTAGTTGTGTCATTTGCCTAAAAGAAAATGCTAAATTCTTATTTGCTTTTGAAAAGAATTCTTTAAAGTATAAGAAATGAATTATACTTTAATTTGAAATATAAACAAACTAAATCCAATAAATATAAATAATAATAATAATAATAATAATAATAATAATAATATAATAATTATAATAATAATAATAATTATAATTATAATAATAATAACAATAATAACAATAATAATATCCTTTTGGTTGCATATTATTTTAAATCAAATTATTTCATCGTTTTACTATAAATAAAATGTAACATGTAGTAGAGTGGTGGGTCTATATTACTTATATAGGTTTCAAGGTAAGAAGCATTCACGTGAAAGCGTCGCAAATAACTATCATGATATATAGAATATGATGGTTAGTGCGTATTAAAATCTTAATATCTAATAAGTGGAGTCTTACGTGAATGTGGATAAGAATCCCTCTTGCTCGGACTCCATTAATTGGATTTTAAAAGACTTATTATCACTCGTAACACATAGATGTAAATGGATATATTATTTTTAATGTTGGCCAGTCACAAACTGAAAACATTTTAAGCTTTTTAATTTGAAAATATTGGCACGCAGTGGATGAACACCTAATTTATTATTTTCGGTTATAGCTATGAGAGTATCTTTACTCCCTAATCTTCTTGGAGTTGTTTTTATTTAGGGGTTCTTTCACATTATTTATAAGCCAATCAACATCTTATAAACATTTTTCATTTTACAAGTACAATTTTCATGTGTTTCTAATACTTTGTATTTGACTTATAGTGCAGTTTGTTAGTTAAATTCTGCTAGTTTATAGAAAATAAAACAATATAGATGGACTTTCTCTACCTATATTATAAACATATTAATATTAATATATTTTTACACTTAAATCATTAATTAAATAATTAATTATCCAATATAACTATTGATTAAAAACTTTTATAGATAATATCCGGCTAATATAGTTGCTTAACCCAGATATTATTACAAAACAAAAATAGCACTACTCGGAAAATGTTAGAAAAGGTAGCAGGTGAATGAAAAATGAGTGGAGGGTAAACTTGTAATTAACGAGATGAGTTTTTATTAAGAAATATTAATCAATTCTAGCTCAATTAGTACACTTTTCTAAGTAGAGATAGGAGATCATGAGTTTTAAATTTAAATTTTTCTTAAAATCGATATCTTTAAAAAAATTAGAAAGAAAACTCCTCACACACTCTACATGTGACTCGAATCTAAGTTTTTAGAGATCACAATTTCAACCCTAATTATTATACTTAGTATTAGTCAAATTGATACACTGATTATGTCAGTGAAATAATATTTGTTGTGCACCGTGGTAATTTTTGTTTTTAAAGACTAATATGTATCTTTTACACTTGAACTCTTAACTTTTCAAACTTTTTCTTAATTTAATAAACTTGGTATCGATTTTTTTATTGATATAACATTTTAATATTTTCTCTTCAATGAGAAACTTAAATACAAATGGTATACTTTATGCTAAATGTAAGGGATGAGGCGAAATTTCAAAAAGTTGAGCAAACAATAATCTATTAGAATCGTGTGCAGGTGGATAAAAATGTATTTAGCTTCTTCAAAATAAAGAGAATAAAGAAGGTCCCTAGAATTCATAAACAGGGAGAGAAGATCAACTGAAAAAGCAAAACTCAATGATTGGAGTGTGGAGATGAGTGCATGCAACTGCAACCTCACCTAGCCGAGCCCTCCTTGCCGTACCATTTGACCCCAACCTTGTAGAGTAGCTTAATTTCATGGTCACATGTACTTTTTGGGTTTCATGCAAATCAAACTAAAAGGTGAGTTGGTAATGCTTTCTCGAGCTTCTGTTAGCTGCCAACATAAGAAAATCATCTCACCAGCTTAACCTGGACATCACCTCTCTTCGAATTGAAACAACAAAGAGCAATTTAAAACCCCATATGCTTGACAAAGCCAAAAAAACTTAATCAAAAATGCAATAGTCCATCAATACCACCATTCTTTTCCACCTGCCTCTCACGTGCCCTCCCCCTTCTATGATTTCTTCTTCAGATCTGTAAACTAAAGCAGATGTTACTCAATTTTCAAAAGGACAGAAAATAACATGTGAAAAAGAATATATAGTTGATTCTTCTCTGAATCTCAATTTTAATTTACATGTCCCGGTACTCAGAAAATATCAAAATCCACAAAAAAAAAAAAAAAAAAAAAGTTAAAACCAAACTAAACTGACTAAATTTTTCATATACAAACATAATTTCCAACAATTGTTCAAAATCCTGAACCACAGTACCTCTCTCACTCAACATCCCAATTCTTAAATCTAATCAAAACCCATTAATTAATTTTCAAAATTAACTATGGGTTTGATTTCAAGAAGCTTCAGCTTCTAATCTTCCACTATGTTCTGCTTCTTCATTGTTCCCCTGTTTTACAATTCCACCATTTTCCCCCAATTTCTCCTTTTCATTACAACAACAGCTTTTTGAACTAAAATCATCCCCAAAAGAAGACGATCTGCTTTCAATTGGAGTAGCTAAAAATGTTGGTTTAACATCACCAGCCATAATTACCAAAATCTTTTCTTCAAAAACGACAGGTCGTTTCCCTCCGTCGGTAAGTTTACTCTCTCCTTCTCCTCCTGCCTCTAAATCCCTTGCTGATTCGTCGATGTTTTGGTTGCCTAAATAACCAGAGAGTTTCCAGTAAGAACAGGCGAGAATTAGAAGAGCAAAAGCAATTAGACCAAGCATGGCAGCCAATCCGCCGAACAAGTACGGCACCGGTGAATGCCACGGAGATTGTTGTGCGCCGGCGATTGTTTTCGACGGAACTTCTCTTTCTGCTGTCACATTGAAGGGTTCTCTTGCTGCCATTTTTAATGTGTATGAAATTGAAAGAAAAAATTACAAGGTTGAAAGGAAAGTTTTTTTTTAGATGAAGTAAATGAGTAATGGGGGAGGAGAGGGTATTTATAGGAGAAAATTGATTTAAAGGGTGCCGTAAATTTTACTTTTTTTTATATTTTTGGGGTAAATAATTATAATATGTGTTTTGATCAAACAAATTAGTACTTCTTTTTACTTTGGAAAATTATTTATATATCCTTGTATTTTATCATTGTCATACTATTACTTTCTCGTATTTTATATTATCTCTTTTTGTATTGAATTTCTTACATAATATATGTTTATGAACAAAAATTAGTCTTATATATCATATCTTAAAATATTAAAAATTAAAATGACTCTAAAAATTTTTTTATTGTTATTTTTTCTCGTGAGATCATACATTGAAATTTATAAAAATGTCATATAAATTACAAAAATAATACTTTCTATGATTATAGATATCGTAATACTTACAAAATAAAGGTAAATATATCGACAAATACTTATTATGTTAATAATTTTGATAAAAAAAAACATATAATTTAAGATATGAGGAGGTTATACTATGATAAAATTAAAACACATGGAGGTATAAGTAATTTTTTAAAATACAGCGAGGTACTAATGCATTTGATTAAAACTCAGGGAGATTATAATTATTTACTTTTTTTTGTATAATGTTTTTATATGCTTTATAGTAATTTACATCAGATATATTTATTTAATCATATTCACAAGAATATTGCTTGCTATTTCCCACCACAATTTGTGTGCATAAAGGAATTAGGTAAGGCAGACCTATTCACTTCCACGGTCACGGCTTATAACAAACTTTGTCGTGGTTTATTGAAATTCACAAACTAAAGGCTATATTATAGGAGAGTGAAACTGGATATCGGCTGGTCAAACAAGGGTCTATGGACATGTTCTTTTTCGACCTCAATCGTTTTTAACTTCTCTTCATTTTTAATTTTTATGATATCTTGATTTCAAACTTGCAACTTACTGGAACCTTACAAAACACATGTTAAAAAGGTTTGGAGAGAGGTTTAAAAGGATGATGTGTCGTACCTTGTGAATGATAGCAGAATTTTCTTATATACTTGGCATTAGGATTATAAATGAGTCGAGCCATTAAAAAATTTATGAGTGTTTGGTTTAATTTGTTGATTAATTGTTTATGAACAAAAGTTTTTGGCTCGGTTTGTAAGTGAACAGAGCTTGAATAAGTCAAATTCGCCTTTAAAGCTCATGAACAAGTTCGATTAGAGGTTGGTGAATAAGTTCATGAACTTACTTGTAAAAACTACTTGAACTCGATCCATTAACGTATTAATTTAAAACTTTGATAGTGAATAAAAATATTACAGGTATTTAAATTTATAAATTTATTATTTTAATTCATCTATTATCATTTACATTCAAAGTTTGTTGATTTGGATATTTTTTAACAATTTTTTTGTATAAATACTAAATGACATTATGAGTATGAAAGGTTAACATTATTTAGGCCTGTTTATTTGTAGAAAAATAATGTGCAAGAAAAAATATTGTGCAAATGAAAGTATTTTCAGAAAAACAAAATATTTTTTGGTGTTTAATTACATCGTTAAAATATATTTTTAATTGTTTAGTTGTAAAGATGTAAAAAAATTTTTGATTATAAATTTATATGTTATCAAATATTATACATGCATATACTTAAATAATTTAAATAAAGATTTTCGTAAACATTGTAACATATATTTATATTTTTTTCATTCTAATTATAAAACATAATTGCATTTTCATTCATTATAATAAAGCAAGAACTTACGCATCTAGTGGCAATCAAAATACAAAATCATTGAGATTGGTTCCAGAAGGATACACTTGCATTAAATAACGTAATTTCGTAATTTATTACCTATCCAAACTTAAACAAAATAAAAAATTATTGAATAAAATGATGTTGGAATTGTAATGAAATATCTAATTCTCATTTGGGCTATGAAATCATTAACTGAATAAGTTATCATATCATATGTTAAAAATATAATCTTTATTTTAATTGTTTAAAATCAACTATGATGATGAAACCAGAGTTATCTCAACAGTGACTAGCTAGGAAATAGTGAAATCAATAGAGATGGAATAGAGAGGCGGTGGTGTTTGGATTTGCAGCAATAATAATTACCAGAACTTCATTTTACCGTTTTCCTTGGATTGCAAAATGTTTCCTATGTTATTTATTTGGGCTGATTTTTATTTTGATTATTAAATATATTTTTTTTGAGTTATTTTACAATTAAAATAAACACAGTAAAATTTGTAAAATATTTTACTTCCAACAAACAGGTTATTGTAATAAATTTCTTTCTTCTTCTTTTTTATTATAATTATTGTTGTTGTTGAACCCAACTTAAAGATTGCTCTGCAATCTAGAGTTGAAGTTTTTGACTATTTAAATCAGTAGGACAATAATCTATAACTCATGCAGTAATTAGCATTTAACTTGGGTTAATTAGGCTTAGTAAAGATTAGTTTATCTAATCCTGCTAACCTAAGGAACTTAATTAATTTTGCTAATATTGTGGTAAAATAAAAGTTAAACTCAGTTCTTAAATTTATGTACTTGTATGCTGAGTAATTTGAGTTACTCTGTTATGACACATATGCATTGTTAGAACTAAATATTCCTAGTTGATGCTTTTTAGGTCTCAAAGATGACATTACATTGAAGTAAAAAAGGAATAATCATGCGGTCCAATGGAAAAGTAGTCAGTATGGGATGTCGGCTAGTCAATACTAAAGTCCAAGAATAACAGACTATCTCATCACATTTCAAACCTAAAATGCGCCATTCTACAACGTCAAGATTTCAAACAAATTGCAAGAAGCCCTGTAGCATCGCGTGCTCTCCATCGCCAGATAGAATCAACTTGATGATCAAGAATAAGCGATATTTTGAAGCAACGATTTAATCTCGCAAATTAACAGATTAGTCTCACACATCAATGATTAGAAATCTATCTCACAATGTGTTCAAATCTCTCTAATGAGAAGAAGTTTGAAGACCAGATGAGAGTATATGTTGAATATTGGACGAGTTAAATGACAAGTTTGCAATGACTACTTCAATCTTCTTTTATAAAAAGAGACTAAAGGTAGCAATTCAAACTTGGTGAATACACTTGGAAATTTCTAAGTGCTGAATCTTGCACAAGCATACTCAACAATAAAAAACTCTCAAAATTAGAAGAACTACTACAACTCCACACTATGTTCATTCACAAAGTTAACTAAACCAAACAACTTGTAACAGATTAGATTTGTAAGAAAAAACAAAGGTTTGTAAGTTGTTTCTACATTCATTTGTTACAAATACTTTTAGTGATAACATTTTGAGAAGGGTACTTAAATTATTTAAGGGTAGAATAGCTTGGAAGGTACTCACTTATAAGCTACCTATTGTGAAGGCTTCTCTACTTAGTTAAAGGACTAATTGAATAGTGGATTAAAGCTTGGAGAAGGAATTCGGGAATTGGAGGAAGGAGGAAGGCCGAACGGGATAAATTACGTTGTTTGATTCTCTTTAAACTCTTCTCTTTTATTTTTACTTAGAAAGTATATCACAACACACATCATTTATATGTATGAGTTATTTTCACTAAGTGTTGCATTAATCAGCATTGTTGAGTATTCTTACTCAACATAGTTTGCCAAACTGAGACTTAACTTAGTTTGTGAATTTTGTTAGACCTTTACTCTGTTCGCATTTCATCATTCTAACTAAACTCAGCATGCTTAGTAAAGTAATTTCAAAAGAACTAAAAAGTGACCTAGTAAACAGTAAGTTTAGGACATTCAACCTCCTCTGTTTGAGTGTGTTAAGCTAAACGGTACCAATAAGTGGTACCAAAGGAAGTGCTCAATATGAAGATCTCACAATCTTGAGTTAAAGTTCCAACGACTTTTAACAACTACTCTATCTTTGGTAATTTGTAGATACAACTCCTTAGAAAGGGAATGTTTGTTATCAGACCTCAATTGTTTGATGGACAAGACTATACATTTTGGAAAAATAGGATGAAAATTTTCATTCAATCAAAAAGCATGCTTGCATGGCTAGCTATTTAGAATGGCCCATGTATCCCAATTGAAGTAAGAAATGGTAAGAGAATTCCGTTTGATCTTGAGAACTATGCCAATGCTGATCTCAATCTCCTCGAGGAGAATGTAACGATGATTGATTACTTACATTTTGCATTAGATCTAATAGAGTTCAACAGGATCATAGGATGTGAAACATCATAGGAGATATGGAAAAATTTGGATGTACTTATGAAGAGATAGACAAGGTGAAGGACACTAAGATTAACCTAATTATAAAGTAGTATGAACTTTTCCAAATGGAGCCTAATGAAGGAGTATATGTTGATTAATTAAGACAGTAATTGAACATGCAAAGTTGCAAGATGAATTTTCAAAACTTAAAATTAAACCCAAAGGATCTCCTAAGCATACAATGATTGATATAATTTAAGTTGAAACGTTCCATAGATGAATATAGGATTATAAAACTTATAAAAGAAATGTTGCATCTAAGTTAAGGATATTACCAGTTGGTGCGTGCCTTTGTACGCCACTTTTCTACTGATAAGTTCAATAACTTATTCACAAGACTTGGCTACACTCGTTCCGTAAGGCTTATCCTTAATAATAATGCCAAAAACTTGTTCACGTGAAATGCAGGTATTATCAATACCTCTTATCAAATAGAAAAATTATGATAACTACAAGTATACAGTTGCGATGTAGTTTTAAAAGATATCGAACCCACAGGGAAGGAGCCAAGTCTAAAGATCAACAAGGGAAAAACAAAGTTAAGAAAATAAAAATAGATTTGAGATTTTTAGATAGGAAGATTAGAATGAAAAATTAAGTAAATATAGATGTGGAAGATTAGAGAATCTAAATATAAAGATTTTCACTACGAACAAGTATAACAGAGAAAACATGCAAGTTCAACAATGATGTTACGATTCACCAAACTAATCTAACAAACTCAGTTCAAAACACTCAGATGTTCAATGATTCGGCGCAGAGAAACACATGAAATAACTTTTCTAAATCTAGCGCAAATGAAATAAGACAATTATATAAACCTAGATAACATCAATACTATGCTTAGTACGGGTCGCTCTCACATAGCCACATTTAGCAAGTTACCATTCCAAAAATGTTAGCTTACTAAATAGCATTATATCACAGATCCAGTGATTATACACGATATTGTTAACCCCGAAACTACTCTTAAAATTAACTCCAACGCATATAACTTGATTTATATAAATGACTTAGCATGAAATACGCATTATGACACATAGACATATCATAATCTTCGAAATAGAAAGTATAAGTAGAAAGCAAAGTAAAGTTGTAAGTATGCAAGTGAAAGCTAAAGTTGATCAAACTGTATCCACTCTTTAATGGGAGTCGTCAATTCCCGTAATTCCTGCGTCTGCTTTGAATTTGGTCTTGGTCCATACAGAACCTCCGCTAGGATGCTATTCTTTGCGAATATCGAACAAAAGATTATTGAAGAACAAAAACTTTTATTGATAAGTGATTTGCAAGTACACTTATACAATAATCGCTCGAGAATATAGAGAAATCTAGTGATCGAAACAAGGATTCAAATCACTTAAACATTTTCTTGCTAACACTTATGAATGTA
>CATIWQ010156341.1:0-20149 GCA_949673415.1 Euphorbia schlechtendalii
CATACATACATATACATATACATATATATAGATATATACATATATACATAGATATACATATACATACATAGATATACATACATATATATACATACATATATATACATATATATACATAACCATTTACAAATTAAAATATAAATATTTATATATTTATTTTTATAAACCATTTTACAATATTATAAAATGAAGAAAAAATATTAATTTAATAAAAATAAAAAATAATATTATAAATAATAGATATTAAACAACACAACAAATTAACGTAAACATATAATTGAGTGCATAAAAATACAACAATTTCACATTAAAATATAATTATAAAATTGAAGATAAAAAAAACACTAATACATAATTAAAATACATAAAAGTACAACAAAATATCACTAACACATAATTGAAATGCAAGAAAATAATAATAACATGTAAATATATTACAAAAAAAAAAAACTAAAACTTTTTAATTAGAATACTCCTCCCATAGATGCTCAAACAATGCTTTCCGTCGTTTATGATATTTTGTTTCATCCTTAATTTGCTAGTGTCAACAAATGAAGGTCTTGTTCTCTTCAACTACAATTAAGTTAAGTTAAGTTAAGTTAAAGTTAAGCTAAGTTCAGTTAAGTTCAGCTATGTGTAGTTATAAATTTACATTGAAATAAGTTCAGTTAACTTACAGAGAAGAACTCTTTGAATTGAACATTATAATCTTGGGCCTCATCTTGGTAGGATGAGGGAATGGTAGTTCTACGTCATGGTCATCTTCAATTATCATATTGTGAAGGATAATATAAACCTTCATTATATAATGCAATTGAGATTTCTCCAAAAACATGTAGGATTTGCAATGATTGCGAATCTAGACATCAAGATCCCAAATGCACGTTCAGCATCTTTTTCACATGCTTCTTGCATATTTGTAAAATGCTTATTCTTTCTCCCTTGAGGGGCCTTTATTGTCTGAACAATAGTGGACCATTTCAGGTATATTCCATTGGCCAAATAGCCCATATTGAATTCATTTCCTCCAATTGTGTAATTGACCGGCGGAGCAATGCCATTAGCAAGATTAGAGAATAAGTTAGGTATGTTCAACACATTGATGTCATTATTCGATCTAGACATACCAAAGTAAGCATGTCATATCCATAGATTATGATCAACCACAACTTCGAGAATGATAGATGGAGTAGTTGATCGATCGCTCAATTACCCTTGCTATGTCATTGGACAAGCCTTCTATTCCCAATGCATGCAATCCAAACTTCCTAGCATTCTTGGAATCCATGACTTTTTCCAATATGTAGCAATCTAGCAATGTCAGCGGCGTTTGGTGATCTAAGATATTATGTAGAGAAAATTTCTATAATGGCTCGATAGAATCTTTTGAAGCTTTCAAGTGAAGTAGACTCAGTAACAGTGGTGGAATCATCAAGTGCATCTGCAGGAATACCGAATGAAACATCCACATTGCGACAATAATTTTTTATTGAGTCGAAAAACTAAGTCTTCCAACAGCATCACGACGTTGTACGAAATAATGATCATGCTGCTTAAGTGCGATACAAATTCGAAGGAATAAGTCACGATGCATTCTGAATCTTCTTCGATGCTTTTATTATCATTTACCTGCTTATCACATAAATAATTCAAATACGTATTGTAATTTGATCATTCTCTATCACAGTAAACCACATTGTGACCTACCACTGAGTCACCATGGGATGTATTGCTACTTTGGTCGTCATATATTAATTCATTTATATCCTTTTGATTTTCTTGAAATTTCTTAAATAAAAATTTAGTTTGCATATGAGCTTCTTCATATGATGACATGTATGCGTCATCTTCATTAGCAAACGGATCAAAATTGTTATTCATTTTCTAGAATTTAGAAGGTAAAATAATAAGGAATATGAAAAGGAAATGAGATATGTTGTGAATGAAAAAAATCCATGCATGTTTCTTATTTTGGTGCATGTTGATAATCCATGTGATATTGAAGATGGACGGTTTAAATGTAGTGAAGAGATCGAAAGGTTGAGATTGTATCAATTTGTGTTTCTTTCAAACTCACTTTAGCTATTCATGAATTTAGAGATGTACGGTTGAGATGCGTTATTAAATATCTAAAGGTCATAAGTGTACAAATTTGTGCTTCTTAACAACCTACTTTGGCTATTCATGTGATATAAGAGATGGACGGTTGAGATGAAGTATAAAAATCCAAGTTGATGATTCTTGTAACTTTAATAATGGATGGTTGAGATTCAGTAAAAATAATCTGATGGTCGCGAATGAACCCATGTGTGATTTTTAAAAACGTCCAAGTTGACAATCCTTATAACTTTAAAGATGGATAGTTGAGATTTAGTAAAAAAATTTGATGGTTGAGAATTTATCCATTTGTGTTTCTTGAAAAAATCCAAGTTGACAATTCTTGTAACTATAAAGATGGATGGTTGAAGTTTAGTAAAAAATCTGATAGTTGAGAATTTACCCATGTGTGTTGCTTGAAAAAAATCCAAGTTGACATTTTTAGCAATTTTAAAGATGGATTGTTGAAATTCAGTAAAAAAATCTGATGGTTGAGAATTTACCCATGTGTGTTTTTTGAAAAAATCCAAGTTGGCAATCTTTGTAGCTTTAAAGATGGATTGTTTAGAATTTAGTAAAATAATCTAATGGTAGATAATGTACCCATGTATATTTCGTAAAAAAATCCAAGTTGGCAATCCTTGTAACTTTAGAGACGAATGGTTTAGATGCAGTAAAAAATTTCGATGGTTGGGAATTTACCCATTTGTGTTTCTTGAAAAAATCTAAGACTAAAATCCTTATAACTTTAAAGATGGATAATTTACATGCAGTAAAAAAAATCTTCTGGTTGAGAATCTACCTATGTGCGTTTCTTAAAAAGTCCTGATAATCCATGTAAGTAATTATTCATTGATCTTCAATTTTTTTCCTTATATATCTAGGCACTTAGACTTTAAACTTTACTTTAACTTTTTAACCTATATTTGAAACACCTTTTCAACACTTAAAAATTTCTTTCAAAAAATTACATCGTGGATAAAACTTATAAGCTCCTGAAGATGTATTGTTATGTTTGATTTATGTACATTGTGTTCAAGATTCAATAATAGGAACAAACCAAAGCAAAGAGCAACTTTAGATATGAATTGTGAAGATATATAATGGTAGGAAAGAAGCTAATTGGTTAGACCAGAGTGCATGATCATGTGAGAGTCTAATTAAAAAAAAATTGAGAAGTATGTGAAGAGTTGATAGGTTGCATTAAGCAAGTCGATAACTCCAACCCTAGTGGTGCATCCACGCGGACATTGTAAGTAACGTTTGTTTGAGAAATAAAAATTTTGTGTATGTGTGTGTGTATATATATATGCGCGCGCACGCTTGCGCATGTTAATATTATTTAACAATTTTTAGATGTAATGAGCAAAAATTTAATACAAACGGAAAAAGAATATAAATCCGGATTTAAGTTTGACCATTTTATGAGAGATGAAAGATTATCAAATTTGAAGATAATGTCAAAACTTTGAGAAAGAAGGCAAGAGCCCATATGGATGCACAAGTTTCTTTATCATCAATGAATCAAGATTCTGAAATACTCTAAGATGATTTTCCAACTCAAAGCTCATCAGGTTTGTCTAATTTCTCAATTGACTTGAACTAAGGTTGTTCTAATTCAAATTTTTCTGCAAGACCAATAGGAATAAAAAGAGCAAAAAAACATAAGTCAAGTGAAGCTTAAATAGAGAGATCTACTCTTAAGAAGGAAGAATACAATGAAAGGATTATGGTGTTGATTGAAAAATCAAACGAGATTCGTAGTTAACAATTGGATTTTAAAGTTTTAATGTCTGATACTTCCAAAATTACAGATGCACTTGTTCGTAACTTCATTATAGAAAGACAAACTCAAATCGCACAAAAAAGAATCGGTTCAACAACTCAAGCATCAACATCCTATCCTCTTCACTAAATCCGAATCTTAATGTTGATGAGTTTGGTTATCTTAATATGCTTCAAAATATTGATGACAATGACATACCACCTTATTGAAGCATATTAGATATTATGCATTATATTATATTATATTATATTATAGTTGTAATGTTTAAGTTTAGATGTTAAGTCTAATTTAATGTAATGCTATTTTTTTATGTTTTAATGTTAAGCTTAATTAATGTAATGCTAATGTTTATTACATATAATCCGTGTTTATTTTTAGTTATATTATTAATCAATCATAATATAAATTTAGATAAAATTCTTGTTACAAAAACAATAATTTTTATTTGTTGTTACTCCATGATACTTAATATAACAAAATATTCTATCAAGTAACAAGTTTAAAATTATAATAATCACAATTACAAAATTATATTTACAAAATTATTAAATAAATTAGTAATTATATAACACAAAATAACACCTACAAAATTATAATAAATTATATTATATTTTTATCTGTTAATACAAAATAATTATAGAATAAACAATAATCAAATAAATAAACAAAACAAAAAAGAAAAGAAAAGAAAATAAAGAAAATAAATATTATTATATATTTAGTGTAGCTATAATAGCATGCCATTATTAATGTGCTACTATAGCAATGCCATTTTATGGCGCTAGAATTTGACGTTCCAATTCCACTTCAACCCCACATTTAGCGTGGGGTTGGTGATGCTCTTACTTCCCATTTGAGCATTTCTAACCCCACCCTAAATGTGGGATTGGAGTGGAATTGGCGCTCCATAATTCCAGCGCTATAAATTGGCGTGCAATTGTATCGACAATAAACATATAATAATATATTTTTTCTTTACCGTTTTGTTAGTTTTGTTTTGTTTATTTATTTGATTATTGTTTTATTTTGTAATTGTTTTGTATTAATAAACAAATGTGTTATATAATTTGTTATAATTTTCTGTTATGTAATTATTAATTTATTTAATAATTTTGTAAATATGGTATTGTAAATTTAATTTTGTAATTGTGATTATTATAATTTTAGACTTGTTCCTTGATAGAATATTTGGAATTTTAAATATCATGGAGTAACAACACATATAATTTATATTGTATTTGTAACAAGAATTTTATCTAAATTTATATTATGATTGATTAAATAGTATAACAAAAAATAAACACAGATTATATATAATAAACATTAGCATTATATTAATTAGGCTTAACATTTAAACATAAAAAATAATATTACATTAAATTAGACTTAACATCTAAACTTAAACATTAAAAGTATAATATAAAATAATGCATAATATCTTAATATGCTTTAATAAGGTTGTATGTCATTGTCGTTAATATTTTGAAGCATATTAAAATAACCTAATTCGTCAACATTAAGATTCGGATTTGGTGAAGAGGATATTGGTGCTTGAGTTGTTGAACTCATTTTTTTTGTGCGATTTGAGTTTGTCTTTCTATAATGAAGTTACAAACAAGTGCATCTGTAATTTTGAAAGTATCAGCCATTAAAACTTTAAAATCCAATTGTTGTCTACGAAGCTCGTTTGATTTTTCAATCAACATCATAATCCTTTCATTGTGTTCTTCCTCCCAATGCTTTAAAAAGCACTAGGCGCCAGGCGGGGCCCAGGCGAGGTCGCCTAGGCTGATTCAATTTTTTTTATTTTAATATTTACTAATATATAATAATTATTATAATATAAATACTAATAATCTAATACAATAAAATGACAACATTAACAACTCAGTTTAATATATTATAACATAAAAAAATGCTATAATCTTAAAATAATAAAAAAATTGAATAGAAGTCAGTCCCACGTATTGAAATAAAAATATATTAACATAAATAAACTAAAATATAAAAATGATATGTATGTGTTGGTTATATGATAGACTAAAAAGGAGCCAATCCCACGTATGTGGTGAAGTCCTAAAACACACTTTTGTTCATTTTTCATGTTACTTTTTTATTAAAATATTAATTTTTTTAATTAAAAAATCACCGCCTAGGGTAGCCTAGGCGTTGAAAAATTTCTCATGTGTTCTTAAAAATCCTGCCTAGGCACCGATTTTTAAAACACTCACACTTTTATTCCTTTTTCATGTTATTTTTTATTAAAATATTAATTTTTTTAATTAAAAAATCGACGCCTAGTCTGCCTAGGACCGCCTAGGTGGTGAAAAATGGCTCCTCCGCCTAACACAGCCCGATTTTACAAAATCGTGGCGGTGTTCCAAAAAATCCCGCCTAGGCCCGATTTTTAAAACACTGCTTCCTCCTTATGAGTAGCTCTCTCTATTTGAGCTTCACTTGCCTTTAATTTTTTTGCTCCTTTTATTCTTATTGGTCTTGTAGAAAAATTTGGATCGGAACAACCTTGGTTCAAGTCAATTGGGAAATTAGACAAACCTGGTGAGCTTTGAGTTGGAAAATAATCTTAGGGTATTTCAGAATCTTGATTGATTGATGATGAAGAAACTTGTGCATCCATATGGGCTCTTGCCTTCTTTCTTAAAGTTTGGACATTATTTTCAAATTTGACAAATTTTTCATCACTCCCATAAAATAGTCAAACTTAAATATGGATTTATATTTTTTCTCCGTTTGCATTAAAGTTTTTGCTCGTTGCATCTAAAAATCATTAAATAATATTAATGTTTGCTTATTTTTCTACTGATAATATAAACGTTCTAAATATGAATAGGTGTTGTCAGTACCGATTATCAAATAGAAAAATGATGATAACTTCAAGTATACAGTTGCGATGTAGTTTTAAAAGATATCGATCCCACATGGAAGGAATTCGATTTTAAGGATCAACTAGAGTTACAGAACAAAAGAAAATAAAATAAGTTAAGGGTTCTGAATGTTAGATTGATGAATGGACAGATGTATGAATATATTAGAGAAGATGAAAAACATATAGATTTTCCCTAAGAAAAAGTATAGTGGAGTAAAATATGCAAAATAATGAATAATGTTTTATACACTAGATAACTTCAATAAACTCGGTTCTAGACGCCCAAATATCTTATAATTCACCGCAGAGCAACACAAGAAATGACTTTTCTAAGTCTAGGGTAAATGAACTATGACACTTATAAAAACCTGGACAACAATAATACTATGCTTAATACGGGTCGTTCTCACATAGCCATATTTAGCAAGTTACCACTTCAAAAATGTTTGCTTACTAAACAGCTTTAAAATCACAGATCCAGTGATTACACACAATTTTGTTAACTCCGAAACTACTCTTAAAGTCAACTCGAAAGCATATAACTTCATTAATATAAATGATGCAAGATGAAATACTCGTTATGACACATAGACATATCATAAAATTTGAATTAGAAAGTATAAGTAGAAAACAAAGTAAAGTTGTAAGGTATGCAAGTGAAAGATAAAGTTGATCAAACTGTATCCATTCTTTAATGGGAGTCGTCAATTCCCGCAATTCCTGCGTCTACTTTGAATTTGGTCTCGACTCGTACAGAACATCCGCTAGGATGATATTCTTTGTGAATATTGAATAAATGAATGTTGAAGAACAGAAAATTTTATTGATAAGTGCTTTTCAATTACACTCATAGAACAATCGCTCGAATTTGTGGAGAAATCTTGTGATAGAAACAAGAATAGAATCACTTATTCATTTTTCTCTTTAACACTTAACTTTCACTCTCTATCATGTATCATATGCTCTGTCAATTTTCACCACCATACATTGCACGAAATTTGTTGATTTGAACCTCTATTTATAGAGTGTGAAAGGTTGCATTTATCCAAATGAACAGTCATGTCCATTAGTGAAGGGTTGCATCATCTTCATGTGATTGGATGCAAGATTTCATCATTATCTTGAATAGAAAGGCACCTTTTCATGGATACATTGTCTCCCAAAGGTGTCTTTTCATCTGACAGTTGATGGCGGTTGATGGCGATTGATTATTCTTATCTGGCGGTTGAAAGTTGAGAAGAGTTAACCAAACTCGCACGATTCACAAGCATGACATACATGTCGTGATCGTGAATGTAAGTTGGTAACTTACTGCTTGTGAAGAGTGATAAGTCATGATCATGATATATAGTCATGAGCATGACTTAGCTAATCGTGAATAGAAATCACGATCGTGACATGGTCGTGACTTATGCTTTTCTTCATGATTCTTCTTTGCAACTTTATCGATCTTTGACAACTTCTATCCTTAGCCAATTCCTTGCATTCCACACATCTTTTTACACCTTTTTACTCTTTTTGCATAGAATTCTATCTTTAATCATTTCACTCTCAAGATTCACCTAGTTTCTGCACTTGCATAAAAAACAACTACATACCACGTGAAATCTTTTATATCAAGTTTAAAATGACTCTAAACCATATCGTTTTATGAGTAAAAATGTATCAAGATAATAAGTGTAATTATACACTTATCAATTAACCCACACCCCCCCCCCCCCCCACACACACACACACACACCCACACACACAAACACACACACATATATATATATATATATATATATATATATGTATATATACATATTAATACAAAATTGTTATTTCTCAAACAAATGTTGCTTACAATGTCCGCATCGGATGCACCACCAGGGTTGGAGTTTTTGACTTGTCTAATGCAACTCATCAACTTCTTCACATGCTTCTCAATTTTTTTTGATTCGGCTCTCACATAATCGTGTACTTTGTTCCAACCAATTAGCTTCTTTCCTACCATTATATATCTCTACAATTTGCATCCAATGTTGCTCTTTGCTTTGTTCTTTCCCTATAATCTGATCTTGAACACAATGCACATGAATCAAACATAACAATACATCTTCGGAAGCTTTGAAGTTTTCTCCACGAAATGTCATTTTTCGAAAGAAAATTTTAAGTGTTGATAAGTTGTTTCAAATATAGGTTAGAAAGTTGAAGTAAAGTTTAAAGTCGAAGTGCCTATATTTATAAGGGAAAAAATTGAAGATCAATGAATAATTATTCACATGGATTGCAAACTTGGACTTTTTAAGAAACACACATGGGTAAATTCTCAACCATAATATTTTTTTACTACATCTAAACCATCCATCTTTAAAGTTATAAGGATTGACAACTTGGATTTTTTCAAGAAACACACATGGGTAAATTCTTAACGATCGAATTTTTTACTGCATCTAAACCATCCATCTCTAAAGTTACAAGGATTGCCAACTTGGATTTTTTTTATAGAAACACACATGGGTAAATTCTCAACCATCAGATTTTTTCATTGAATCTAAACCATCCATCTTTAAAGTTACAAGCATTACCAACTTGGATTTTTTCAAGAAACACACATGAGTAAATTCTCAACCATCAGATTTATTTTACTGAATTTGAACCATGAATCTTTAGAGTTACAAGGATTGCCAACTTGGATTTTTTCAAGAAACACACATGAGTAAATTCTTAACCATCAAATTTTTTTACAGAATCTCAACATCTATCTTTAAAGTTACAAGGATTGCCAACTTGAATTTTTTCAAGAAATACACATGAGTAATTTCTCAACCGTCAGATTTTTTATTGAATCTCAACCATCCATCTTTAAAGTTACAAGGATTGCCAACTTGGATGTTTTTAAGAAACACACATGGGTACATTATCGACCATCAGATTATTACTGAATCTCAACCATCCATCTTTAAAGTTTTAAGGATCGCAAACTTGGATTTTTTTACTTCATCTCAGCCGTCCATCTTTTATGTCACATGGATAGCCAAAGTGGATTGTAAAGAAACACAAATTTGTGCATTCATGAACTTTAGATATTTAATAACGCATCTCAACCGTACATCTCTAAATTCATGAATAGCCAAAGTGAGTTTTAAAGAAACACAAATTAATACAATCTCAACCTTTCAATCTCTTCATTGCATTTGAATCGTCCATCTTCATTGTCATTTGGATTGTCAACATGAACCAACACTACTTTAAATAAGAAAATTGCATGGAATTTTTTTACATTCACAACATATCTCATTTCCTTTTCATATTCTTTATTCCTTTGTCTTCTAAATTCTAGAAAATGAATAACAATTTCGATCCGTTTGCTAATGAAGATGATGCATACATATAATCAGATAAAGAAGCTCATATGCAAATGGAATTGTTATTTAAGCAATTTCAAGAAAATCAAAAGTATATTGATGAATTAATTAATATATGGCGGTCAAAGTAGCAATACATCCCATGGTGGCTCAGTGGTAGGTCACAATGTGGTTTATCATGATAGAGAAGGATCAAATTACAATATGTATTTGAATTATTTCTGTGATAAGTCGGTACATGATGATAAATTGTTTTGAAGAAGATTCCGAATGCGTCGTGACTTATTCCTTTGAATTTGTACCGTTATCAAGCAACATGATCATTACTTCATACAACATCGTGATACTGTTGGTAGACTTGGTTTTTCAACTCAACAAAAGATTAATGCTGCAAAGAAAATGTTGGCATTATGTATTCTTGCAGATGCACTTGATGATTCCACCATTTTTGCTGAGTCTACTGCACTTGAAAGCTTCAAAAGATTATGCCGAGAAGTTATAGAAATTTTCTCTATAGAATAACTTAGATCACCAAAATCCTCTAACATTGTTAGATTGCTACATATTGCAAAAAGTCATGGATTTCCAAGAATGTTAGGAAGTTTAGATTGCATGCATTGGGAATGGAAGGCTTATCCAATAGCATGGCAAGGGCAATTGAGCGGTCGATCAAGAACTCCATCTATCATTCTCATAGCTGTGGTTGATTATAATCCATGGTTATGGCATGCTTACTTTGGTATGCCTGGCTCGAATAATGACATCAATGTGTTGGACAGATCTAACTTATTCTATATTCTTTCTAATGGCATTACTCCACCAATCAATTACATAATTGAAGGAAAGGAATTCAATATGAGCTATTATTTGGCCGTTGGAATGTACCCGAAATGGTCTACTATTGTTTAGAAAATAAAGGCCCCCATAAGGGAGAAAGAATAAGCATTTTGAAAAAAATGCAAGAAGCATGTAGAAAAGATATTGAATGTGCATTTGGGATTTTGAAGTCTAGATTCACAATCATTGCAAATCCTGCGCGTATTTGGAGAGAATCTCAATTGCATGATGTAATGGAGGCTTGCATCATCCTTCACAATATGATAATTGAAGATGAACGTGATGTAGAACTATCATTTCCTTGTCCTACCATATCTGAAGATGATGATGAAGATGAGACCTAAGATTATAATGTTCAATTCAAAGAGTTCATCCATCGACACCAGCAAATTAGGGATGAAACAAAATACCATGAACTTTGAAAAGCATTGATTGAGCATCTATAGGAGGAGTACTATAATTAAAAAATTTTAGTTTTTCTATGATATAATTACGTGTTATTGTTATTTGTATTTTTTTGTACTTTTATGTATTTTAATTGTGTTAGTGCTTTTGTTGTTCCTTTATTTTAAAATTATGTTTTAATTTGAAATTGTTGTATTTTTATGTATTTCAATTATATATTTATGTTAGTTTGTTGTATTGTTTAATATCTATTACTTATAATATTATTTTTTATTTTTATTAAATTAATAATTTTTCTTAATTTTATAATATTGTAAAATGGTTTATAGAAATAAATATGTGTGCGTGCATGTGTGCATGTGCGTGTGAGTGTGTGCGTGCGTGCGTGTGTGCGCCTGTGTGTGTGTGTGCGTGTGCGTGTGCGTGTGCGTGCGTGCGCGTGTATGTGTGCTGTGCGTGCATGTGCTTGCATGTGTGCGTGCGTGTGTGTGCGCACATGCGTGAGTGTGCTTGCGCGTGCGTGTGTGTGTAATAATAAAAGTCAGGTATAAAGTAATAAAATAACATTGTTTTAGTTTAGTGTAAAAATTTGGAGTGAATGGTTGGAGATGTGTACACTGTAGTAACGCCAAATTATGGAGGAAAATAGTATTTTGTGTGAAAAAATGAAGGTAGAGTTGGATGCTCTTAGTTGGATAAATTACAATACATTTTATTTTTGCTCTTATTTTTGAGGGGGTGTTTCTCCAAGCAACTTAATTGATGAGCTAGCAGGTAAGCTAAAGATGAGGAAAATATCTCAACATTATTATGTATTTTAGCTTGACTATATCGGATCTATACTTTGTATATTTTCAATAATCTCTCAAAATGTAGGTAGGAGGTCTTGTGTTTGATAATAAGTCTCTTCAAAAATTCATATTCTTAAAAAAATGTAGGTTTATTAATCGCGTTGTTTGAACCTCCTTTATATATGAAATTTAAGGGTAAATTATTTGAGTAATTGCAATAAGAAATGTATTTTTCTTATGATTGATTGAAAAAAAATTGGATGCACAATAATGGTCGATGATGTTAGGTGTACCATAGTTCTACACATGTGTTATTGATATGTAATAGACAAAGTTACATTATGTGTTACATTTTTTAAGAGAACTAATCTTTTCTATTATATATTTTTGTGTTATATTTAGATTATACTATACATTGATATCAAATAAAAAATGTCTCAAGTCTGTCTTAATCATGGGACTGAATAAGATGATAGACTTGTACGTTGGTTGACTTACTTGAGGAGTAATTTATGAACATAGGCACATGTTGAGAATATGAGGCTGCATCAATTCACATAACCGGATCACATGGTTGTATGTCATAGAAAACTTGCTAGGTAGATCTCAATAGTTCAGAGACTTGATTTTAACATATTGTTCATATGCAATTGGTTGTGCTATAGCATATTACTAACATGTCCTTAAATATTGGATTACAAGTTCGGGTATGCTCGGTATATTTAAGGACCATGTTAGCAATGATGTTAAAGTGATTAAATTGTCATTCGATTTGTAAAATCAAATTGAATCAATACCACTTGATGAATGAAATGGATTAAGACTAGTCCAAATGAGTTGTGAACTTATTTGAAAGAATTTTTTCATTCCATATCAAGAAATATTATAAACTGCATAAGAGGGTGACACATGCATTTGTTCATTATACAGATTCAATAGGCAAAGGATTTTGTGAGATAACTACCGTGTTCAGTGTCTTTAAAAGATAGCTGTAATCTGTCCTAATTGGGGGCTGTAATGGTTAATTAGGACCCTCTTACAGTCTATGCATTAAGCCCATTACCAATATAAGAACAAACCCAACGAATTGTGCAATAGAACTAATGATCTGAAATTTCTTGTACATGCATTGTTACAAAGCTTGATGAAGAAATTGATTATGAATTACTTGATATGTTATGTCAATGTAATTGTAATAATCAAAATAATACCGAATGTTTAATTTAATTAACGATATAATATGAGTTGATATTTAATTAAAGGTTTTAACATATGATATTTGTTTAATTGAAAATTTAAATAAATTCATATGTTAATGATTTAATTAAATAAATTTAATCATATAGTTTTGCAACTAAATTAATGACTTTGTTATGACAATTCGAATTGATTATATGTAATCTTTAATTTGTCTATAGTTAATTCGTGATTTATGTAAAGTTAACAATCTAATTAGTTTATGGAATTAAACTAAGAGGTTTAATTATTCAATTTAATTATTGATTAGGCCAAATTCATGAATAAAATAAATCTAATTCTAATTAGACAATTAGATTATATATAGAAAATTAAAGAACAGAAAAATCTAATTCTAATACTGCACAAAAGGTGGGCAGCCATAGAATTTGATGTATTTGGTTTTCTTCTTGCTCCATTCTTCATCTTTTACGTCTAGCAACGATACTGGGTTACCTAAGAGTTTGCATGTGACGTTGGAAAAGTTTCATTTCTGCAATTTTTGTTACATCTATCTCAAAAAGAGTCTTTCTGGAGAGTTTTATTTTATTATAATATTTCCGATTTCAAACCATTTGAATTGTTCTTGAAACAAAATCCTATTTAGGATTTGAGAAAATGTAAATCGGTTTTTCGCCTTTGTGGTTGATTTTCGATAACAAATCCCTTAAATTGATATCATGATCGAGGTTTCTTTCAAGTTGATTCGATGAATTTGGTTTCATAAATATCCATATTCTTGACAGGAATGGTTTTTAGAACTCATTTTACATCGGTTTTTGTTATTTTTTCCATGGCTTTTGATAAGATAAATATTGATTTAATTTTTATTCGTACTTTTGAACCTAAGTTATTAGTACTTCACAGTACTTAAACGTTTTGGAAATAACAAACTATTTAGGATAGTGAAATTAATTGAGTACTAAGTATACTCTTAATTAATAGAGCTGACTCGAGTTTGTTTAAGGAAAAACAACCCAGTTTGCTGAGTAATTAATTAAGTTATGGCTTAGAGTAGGAAAAACTTAGTCTATGCTGAGTATTACATAGTTTATCAACTGTGCTGAGTTAGCTTTTATTAACTAAAAGCTATATTGTTTGACACTTAGAAAAATAAATGACACTTATACTGCTAATTTTTTCTGTGAGAAACGGAATATTCTTTAGATGCTTTTCAGGTTAAAAAGCGCTGAAATTAAAGAATATTTCTAGTGGTCCTCACAAGATAAAAGGTGTCAGTACAGAATGTTGGAGATTCCTCACTAAAGTCCAAGAAAAAAGGAATTCTCTGTCATGCACCATTTCTTAGTGTCTCCGCGTGACTCTGCAAGCTTTAGCAATGTCAACCAATCTCAAGATTCCACGTTGCATTTCGCGCGTCTCTCTATTAGATTGATTTGCTTGAAGATAAACGATATTTTATCAACTGAATTTTATAGCACCTCAACGTTCAAAATTTCTATCTCTAAATGTTCCGAAATCTGTCTCCAACGGGAAGATTCGAAAGATATGAAGAGAAGAGAAAAGTTTACAACGGCTACTTCCCAAAGCTTCAAGTATAAATAGAATATTGAAATAGAAGTTCAAACTTGGTTAATCACCTTGAATTTTCTTAAGAGTTGAAACTCTACACAAATACTCTCAGCTTCAAGAAATTCCAAATTCAAGTAATCAACAAACATCCATTGTCAATCTGTTTGAAATAGAGAGAAGCACTCTTAGATTTAACATTGTAAGGATTCAACAGTTTATAAGTTGAATTTAGTTCGCAATCTTTTTATTAAAATCCGAGTATCATTTTGGGAAGGGTATCCAAACTGAGTTGAGTGGTAGTTAGAAAGAAAGGTACTTTCTGTAAAAAGTGTCTAACCACTGTAAAGGCTACTCTGCCTAAGTAAATTATGAACACTAGTGGATTTAAGCTCGGAGAAGGAATCTGGGGATTGGTGTTTGCAAGGTTTTGACTCTAATAACTCCTAGGGTTTTTTATTTAATAATGAAGCAAAAAACCTTGTCTCCCACTTTCCTACCGATAAGATACAAGTTCAAAATGTGTTGTCAATACCGCTTATCTAAATAGAAAAATGGTGAACACTGTAAGTATACAGTTATGATATAGTTTTAAAAGATATCGATCCCACAGGGAAGGACTAGCTCTAAAGATCAACAAGAAAAAAGGAATAAAGAAAATAAAATATTTTTGGATTTTAGTTGGGATGATTAGAATGAAGAATGGATAGATATATGTATGTAAGACTAGAGATTCTAAATATATAGATTTTTCCTACGAAATAAGTATAGCAAAGAAAACATTCAAGTTCAACAAAGTTATTATGTTCACTAAACTAATTTAACATAATCGGTTCTAGACACTCAGATGTTCAATGATTCACCGCAGAGCAACACATGAAATGACTTTTCTAAATCTAGAGCAAATGAATTAAGACGATTATATAAACCTGGACAACATATTACTATGCCTAGTACGGGTTGCTCTCACATAGCCACATTTAGCAAGTTACCATTCCAAAAATGTTGGCTCAATAAACACTAAAATCACAGATCCAGTGATTATAAACAATCTCGTTAACCCCGAAACTACTTTTAATGTTAACTCAAAGGCATATAACTTGATAAATATAAAAGACTCAACACGAAATACGCATTATGATACATGGACATATCATAAACTTTGAAATAGAAAGTATAAGTGGAAAGCAAAGCAAAGTTGTAAGGTATGCAAGTGAAAGCTAAAGTTGATCAAACTGTAACCACTCTTTAATGGGAGTTGTCAATTCCCGCAATTCCTACGTCTTCTTTGAATTCGGTCTTGGCTCGTATAGAACCTCCGCTAGGATGCTATTCTTTGTTAATATTGAACAAACGAAATTTTGAAGAATGAAAACTTTTATTGGTAAGTGATTTGCAAGTACACTTATACAATCATCGCTCGAATATGTAGAGAAATCTAGTGATCGAAACAAGGATTCGAATCACTTAAACATTTTCTCGCTAACACTTATGAACGTAGCGAAAACTAAATAATTTTACTCTCTATCTACGTACACACTATATCTCTCCCTTTTCTAATTCCAGTGCCACACCATGCATGAAATTTTTAAGGTTTGGAGCCCTATTTATAGAGTTCGAAGGGTTGTGTCTATCCAAACGAAGAGTTGTGTCCATTGGCAAAAGATTGCATCACTTCATTGTGATTGGTTGAGAAACTTTAATCTTATTCACAATGGATAGGCATCTATTCATGATTGGTTGACTTCTGATAAGTGTCTTTTCATTGGTAGTTGATGGCGGTTGATGGCTCTTATCTGGCAGTTGGTAGTTAAGAAGATTTGACCAAAAAACCATCCAAGTCATGACCGCGATATACAAGTCACGACCGTGAATCTTTGTTTGACAATTTTCTTCTTCTGAAGCGTATTAAGTAGCGACTACGAATTGTTGTCATTACCGTGAATTTTGTTTTTCTTCAAAATTATTCATGTAACTTCACCGATCTTCGACAGCTTCGATCCTAAGCCAAATCTTTAAGTTCCAACGCATCTTTTCGCTCCTATTTTACTCTTTTTACATAGAATTCCACTTTAGATCATTTTATTTCCAAGATTTACCTAGTATCTGCATTTGCACCAAAAACAACTACATACCACATGAAATCTTTTATAATAAGTGTAAAAATGACTTAAATTATAGTGTTTAGTGTGTAAAATTATATTGATAAGAAGTGTAATTATACACTCATCAACTAGAGGTAGGCTCGAGGTCGAACCAGGATAAAATCAGGTGTTGAAGTTCTAACTTTTGCATTAGCTTTTATCGCGTTCAACTCATTTATCATTCTTTCTATACTTATCACTTTTGCTTGAAAAACCAATTCGTGCTGAGTAGAGCACTCAGCAAGCGATTAAAGATAAACTGTCCAGCAAAGCTAAGTAGTTTATAAGTTTTTAGACCTGCTCAGCACAACATAACTCAGCATGCATCTAAAAACTTAACTTAGTTTAAATATTTTTATAAATCCAAAAAGTAACCAAGAAACGCATTCACCTCTCCTCTATGGTTGTTTATAAGCTGTCTAAGGACCAACACGTACGATATGCATGCTTGGGCTAATAATTTGATTTCCGTGATTGAATTGATTAATTTAAAAATACAAATTTAATATAAAAAAGTTTTTCCAAGCATCGACATTGGTGAGTCACTACCGTTAGCAACGTCGGCCACCTGAAAGTTCGACGTTGCTGGTTATTGTGATGGCAATAGTTCTCGCATAGGAACTGCTGCCATAGGTAGCAACAATGCATGTTGTCGCCTTGGGAAACAACTGCATCATGCTACTACCTTGGGCAGTAGTTGTAGCTATGACAAGCTGTCCCGAAATAGCCTGCTACGCTGGTTCATGGTCGGAATTTTTTTTTCGAGGTTCGTGTTTTCTTTAATTACATGCTTTTGTTTAAAATTTTTCTCTTGATAAAAGTTTTGGACTTAATCATTTCATTGAAATAAAAATTATTTTGGGTATTTTATTAATTCAGTGCCATGGGTTCAAAGGCTTGAAAATTTGATGATTGGAATTCGTATAGAGTATTCTTGATAGCAATCCAAGGCAAAAATTTGATTGGATTTGTTTATGGAAAATTCTTTTGATTGTTTTTAAAAAAATTGGCTTTCATATTTTGTGTTATAGGTTTTAAGGCATTAAGGTTAGAAATTATGATCCCCTTAATTCAAGTGATAGTAAAATTGATAATTTTGTGATATGATTTATGGGCCTTCATAAGCTTGAGATTATAATTGATTAAATTGATAGTTTCACTTATTATTTCACTTAATTATCAAGTGTAATTAACATAAGAAAAAACTTTGTTTCAAAAGATTTTGGTTCTGTAAATTACACCATCCAAATTTGTTTATTGTAATCATATAAATTAATCCATCAAATATTGAGTCTTTTAAAGTGTACCCTAGATTCTGATAAGTATATAATTACACTTATTATCATATTAATTTTATACACTAAACACTATAGTTTTAGTCATTTTTGTGCTTCATATGAAAGATTTCACATGGTATGTAGTTGTTTTTTTATGCAAATGCAGATACTAGGTAAATCTTGGGAGTAAAATGATCTAAAGTGGAATTCTATGTAAAAAGAGTGAAAAAGGTGCGAAAAGATGCATGGAACTTAAAGATTTGGCTTAGGATCGAAGCTATCAAAGATCGGTAAAGTTACAAGAAGAATTCTGAAGAAAAACACAATTCACGGTCGCCACAATCATTCGGGGTTGTGACTTGTATACTTCAGAACAGAAAGTTGCCAGACAAGTATTCACGGTCACGACTTGTATATCGCGGTCATGACTTCAATGGTTTTCTGGTCAAATCTTCTTAACTACCAACCACTGGATAAGAGCGATCAACCGCCATCAACTACCAATGAAAAGAAACTTATCAGCAGTCAACCAATCATGAAAATGTACTTATCCATTATGGGTAAGATTGAAACTTCTCAACCAATCATAATGAAGTGATGTAATCTTTCATTAATGGACACAACTCTTCGTTTGGATAGACGCAACACTCCGAACTCTATAAATAATGCTCCAAACCTTACAATTTTGTGCATCAAGGGAGTGCAGCATTAGAGTGCAATTATAGGGTTTCGTATAGTGTGTGTAGATAGAGAATAAAATATCTAGTTTCACTACGTTCATAAGTGTTTGCGAAAAAATGTTTAAGTGATTCGAATCCTTTTTTCGATCACTAGATTTCTCTAAATATTCGAGCAATTATTGTACAAGTGTACTTGCAAATCACTTATCAATAAAAGGTTTTCATTCTTCAACATTCGTTTGTTCGATATTCACAAAGAATAGCATCCTAGTGGAGGTTCTGTACGGGCTGAGGTCGAATTCAAAGCAGACGCATGAATTGCGAGAATTGTTGACTCCCATTAAAGAGTGGATATGGTTTGATCAACTTTAGCTTTCACTTGCATACCTTACAACTTTGCTTTGCTTTCTACTTATACTTTCTATTTCAAAGTTTATGATATGTCTATGTGTCATAAAGCTCATTTCGTGTTAAGTCTTTTATATTAATCAAGTTATATGCTTTGTTGTTAACTTTAAGAGTAGTTTCAGGGTTAACGAGATTGTGTCTAATCACTGGATCTGTGATTTTAACGCTGTTTAGTGAGCCAACATTTTTGGAATAGTAACTTGCTAAATGTGGCTATGTGAGAGAGACTCGTACTAAGCATAGTAATATTATTGTCCAAGTTTATATAATTGTCTTGATTCATTTGTGCTAGATTTAGAAAAGTCATTTCATGTGTAGCTCTATGGTGAATCATTGAACATCTGAGTGTCTAGAACCAATTATGTTAGATTAGTTTAGTGAACGTAATAACTTTGTTGAACTTGCATGTTTTCTTGGCTATACTTATTTCATAGGAAAATCTATATATTAGAATCTCTAATCTTCCATACATATATCTATCCATTCTTCATTCTAATCCTCCCATCCAAAACTTTAAATTATTTTATTTTATTTTCTTCATTCCGTTTTCCTTGTTGATCTTTAGAGCTAGTCCTTCCCTGTGGGATCGATATCTTTTAAAACTACATCGCAACTGTATACTTGTAGTTATCATCATTTTTCTATCTTGATAAGTGGTATTGACAACACCTATACTTTGCATGAACAAATTTTTGGCACCGTTAATATATAGCCAAAATCT